>JAOTQR010000002.1:23551-67389 GCA_025774065.1 Solanum ossicruentum | reverse complement strand
TATATATATATATATATATATATATATATATATATATATATATGTATATATATATGTGTTTATATATATATATGTGTGTATATATCATTTCAAACTAAAAACAACTAAAAATATTTTAATAAGATTTCTCTAGAGTCAATTTGGATTACATATCAACACAATTTTGAAATGGGTTGAATTAATAAATGCATGGGTCAATAATCCACCCAAACTTAAACGGGTTGGGCAGGTTGGGTTTGATTTAACCACACTGGGTTATATATGTAATCATTTTTTGTATATATTTATTTTATGCGCTCATTGTGTGTGTGTAATTTCTAAAACTTGTTCCAGGAGTACTCAAGGGAGGTTTCAAGGACTTCACTGGTTATATTTATAACTCACTTTTTACCTACATGCCCATGCAAATACTGTTGTTTGGGACAAAGCTAGTGGTTGACGAACTCATTTAGAAAGATTTTGTTGCTAAGGTGAGCCACCACATTGTTCGTGGAGGTCATCATTTCCTTTATCTAGTTTATGCCAGTCATTTCCTTTGTTTTGGAGTTTGCATGTCCAACAATTTAATTCATGTTACTTTATTAAATGTTTCATGGTCTTAGTGTTAAGATTTGGCCTAGAATTAGAATATGAGTGATCGACTTTCACAAATTGATTATCGATTTTTTGGTCAGATTACTATTCCCTTATTTTATTTTTATTAGTAACGTGTTTGGACTTGCACTGAGTATCTCTTGGTGCCTAAATAATTGGTTGGGTACGAGAATTGAGTTCACTTGGTGGGTGGTGTTAGCTGGACGCCAGTCACATCTAGGAGGCATTTTGAGACATGACAAAATTACTTTAGCTAATTAATCAAAAAATGTATTTTGGAAATTTTCTTCCGAGCTGAGGTCTATCAAAAACAGTCTCTCTACCCCAAAAAAGGTAGGCTCCCAGAGCCACTTGTGGGATTACATTGGCATGTTGTTTTTAATTAATCAATAGTTGAAAAGATTTATGATTCCTCAACTTTAACTTTCCTAGTTGCACCTGAATGTCCATATAAATTCATATGCAAATTGACAAGAAACCTAAATTGTTCTATAACCGTCTGAGTTGACTATTTTGATACAAGATGGGAGTATGGAAAATGGGATCAGAATCTAAAATGCAACATCACTCACTAGCCAAGTTTTCTTAGCTCTACAGGAGCTTGACCAACTTGCATTCCCACAATCTCAAATAATTGCAACATGGTCTATATGAACTAAACTGTGAAACCCTTTTTAAAGAGTAATAAATGCATTAACATGTTAGGAAATCTCTGATATACAACAGTGAGAAAAATAGAGAATCTAAATATGAGGAAGTTAAGAAGGTTATTATTATTAGTAAAGCTTGAGCGGCAATTCTAGATAGCTTGCAGCAAAAATTAGGACATGTGAAGAGGAGAAATAAGTTTAAACCAGCACGACCAAGGAAGAAGAAGAGTAAGGATTTAAACCAGGTGAAGTGTATTAAAGATGATTCTTAATAAGTATTAACAAGAGATAATGATGCATGATAGAAACTTTCAACTACACTCGAAAATTAGGCCAGCAAAGTTGAAGAATGCCATGAAAAATATGAGGACTAGAAAAACTTATGGGCTAGTTAATATCCTCTTGGAGATTTGGAAGTGTCTACGAAAGGTTGGAGTGGAACAACTCACCAAGCTATTCAATGTTACACTAAGATCTGATCGGATGTCCGACAAGTGGAAAGAGTACCTCTTGTTCCAATTTATAAGAACAAAGGAGATATTCAAAGCTGCATGAACTATCAAGGCATTGAACTCATGAGTCATACGTGAAATTCTGAGAAAGAGTGATAAAGTGTAGACTTGAATATGACGAGTGACAGAGAACCAGTATGGATTTATGTATAGAAAATTTCTAATAGAGGCTATATACTTGCTAAGAAAATTGTTGGAAATTTATTGCAAAAGGGGAAAAAGATCTACACATGGTGTAAGCATATGCTAGAATATCACGAAAGATCTTTGGGGAGTGATTAGAGAAGAAGGAATTCATATTAAATATGTAAAGGTCATAAAATACATGTAGAAAGGAACTATTACTAGCTTGAGAACATTAGTAAGATATACAAACCGTTATGGGTGGGTCTACACCGAGGATTGACATTGAGCCTACTTGATTAACCTACTTATGGATGAGCTAACCAACATGATACAAGATTAGCTCTCATGGTATATGCTAATATTGTGTTAATTAACGAAACTACCCAAAATTTTAACAAAAAACTTGAACTATGAAGAAACACTTTAGAGAGCAAGGGTTTGAAAATAAGTAAAAGTAAGACTAAATACATGCACTGCAAGAAAGGGTGGCATAAATCACCGAAAACCGAATTACCGAGCCAAACTGAGAATTTCAGTAACATTGTATTTGGTAAATGGTACAATATTCAGTTATGGTAATTTGAAATTCTTGTGAATTTATGTAATATGCTTGTTGATTGAACAGATCAAGAACCAACCTTAAGATAGAATTTTTGTTTGACAAGTACTTTGAAGTTAGAGCATTCTTTCCATTCGCGAGAAGGAGAAAATGGATGATAAATAGAATTTGATGTGAAGTGCAGGGCAGGTCAGGTCAAACAAGGAAGCAAAAGTTGAAGTAACATCATTATTTCACTTAACAAAACATCAATCCAGTTGAAGAAGACCCAACAACAGATTCAACGTCTCCTCCCAAAAAACCGAGAGTCTGAGACTCTGAGTGAAATTACGAGTTTTGAAACTTTATAACAATTGAACCAGAAATGTGCCAGAAATAGGGAAATTACGAGTGTTCTATGAGGGATATACAAAATATAGTTAAATTAAAATGACTCTGCAGATAAAAAAGCAAGGCTGGTGGAAGGAGAATTCCCAGAATACAGAGCACTTTGTGATTGGCATTTTCACCTATTGCAGCTGGAAGCAATTTGATTGTTGATTTCTTTCTACTCAAAAGAAATGGTAGACTTCTCAACTTGATCTTAGTTCCATTAAAAGAAATATGTTTTTAGGAATTTGTGAGGAAATTAATTATCTAAAAGAAATCGATAAGAAAATTTATGTTGATTAATTTCAAAGTTTCTAGGTGAGAAGAGGAGAGAATAGAGCTCTTTTTCTTACAAAAGGTCAACAGAAACAAAACATGGAAAAAGTTGCCCAAGGTCTAACTGTAAACGACCACTACTTCCAATATATAAGAATTTCGTCTATGAGTAACCCATTAAATTGTAGCCCTTGAAGACTAGCTTCCGACGGTTGAAACTGTTTATCATTTGGGCATTCCCAAAGGGTAGCAATGCAATCAATTGGCCGTATTAAAGCACAAATAGACGCAAAAAGTTGACTGAGAAAGTTGCCAGAACAGAGATACTTGCTCTTAACGTGAAAAGGCACACCCCCTCACTGGTACAGCCTATAATCCTCCATGGATGGAATTTTAGAACATTTTAACACCCCTAATGAGTTCAGACTATTCTTCCTCAAGCAAATCTGACCAAGAGCAACTCCCTACAAACCAAGAAAAGTTTTTGGAATATTCTAAACACTTGTAATAACATCATTCAATCTCGAATCTATAGATTTCTTCCAAAATCTTCAAGTTAGTAAACAACATTCAAAAGTTTAATTTTTCAAGATTCGGTCTACTTAAGCTGATAAACACTATTCCAAGTTCATTTATTATGGTTATTTATGAAGGTAAATGATATTAATGGTGTTGATTGATGGTTAGAAAGTTGTAATAAATGAAAACTAGGTTCTACCATTTATGAAGGCTGTTGCGTGTTGGTTGAAGAAGATGAATAGTACTATATATAGTTGAGAAATGAGTTTAACATTGTTTCCAATGATTCCATTAGCATAATAATTGTTGGGTGTGGAATTATCAAGTGCGATTTATGAAAAAGTCAAACCTGGATAGGAAGAGGGGATTGTAGCCACGTTGTAAATACTAAATGAGTTGAAATGAATTCCACTGGACTCAAATTGATAGAAGTCGATTATAATATTATAAATTGAATTTAATTGGACGTATGGAGTGTTGTTGAGCTTGTTTGGAAGGCTATAGCAATGTAAATTAACATGTATCTTCCTTTAACACGATTTTGCTAAAATTGCATGAATGCAAGTTTATAAAACTGTATGTATAATTTCGTATCAACAAACAATCGGTTTTTTTATCAAGTTAACGCATTTTCATTTGTAGGTCTGGTTGCATACAAGTAATACATCAAACGTTAAGAATCTACAAAAAGAGATGAATCTCTACAAAGAGACCGAAGGATACTTCACAATCGAAAAAAGCTCAACTCTGCCCCTTCAAAAGCTCTCATATTTCAATCTCTCCCAACCAGCCACATTTACGCTAAAAGAACTAAGTTCCATACTCTATTTCTCCTCCTTCCACTCTTCCAGATAAACATCAATTCTTCCACAAGTCCTGGCATTGCCCCAGAATTAACCCACCCAAACATATCCCCACCATAACCTCATGAAAAGACCATAATAAAGCAGAAGATGATCCACGTTCTCTCCAACCTCCTTGCACAGAGAACACAAGCTGATGCAAACAACCTTCCACTTTCTAGATTTACCATTGTCGAGATCTCCCCTCTAGTAGCTAGCCAAGTGGGGAACACCTTCCTCGGTATCTTAGGTATCCATAATGCGTTGCAGAGGAAAACTTTCGTTTCCCTAACCAAAAGTTTCTCATAATAAGATACAACAAAGAACATACCATTCTTCCTTATCCCCAACCACAAAGTATTGGCATCATCAACCGCCATAATTTGCTTATAGAGTAGAGCCAACAATCTTTATAACTCAGCCATCTCCCAGTCGTGGAGCTTCCTCCTAAATCTCAAGTCCCAAAATGTTTCTCTTGCTTATGACCCCCTAATTAGTAGCATTGTCAAGTTCCTTTGGTAAGATATTCTGAGTCAGCTTAGAAAGTCAACTTTCAATAAAGTATTCCTAGGCCATTTATGTCCTCAAAAGTTAACACTCTTCCTATCTCCTTCATTGAATGAGTTGTTTACTTTGAAATCATCCCATCCATTTATGATGTTTCTCCAAAACTACAGGCAATAGGCATAGCCACATCTCTAGTCCACCAATCGCCTTCTATTGTCTCACATTTATCATCTCCTTCATTTGAGATATTTCGAAATCATCCCATCCATTCATGATATTTCTCCACAAATTACACCCGAAAGGCATAGCCACATCTCTAGTTCTCCAATTGCCCTCCATTGTCTCATACTTATCAACTATCACCCCTCTCAAAAATCACTTACCTCAACCTGAATCTCCATAGCCATTTACCATGGCTTTGTTAAACACCTTTAAATCTTCAGCACTAAGCCATCCCTATTTTCTTTGGAGATATGACAATCACCCGTCGAAGCAAGTGATACTTCCTTGCCCTATCCACCACATACCAAAGAAAATTATTTTGGATATCTTCCAACTTTCCTTTGACTAAAGATAGAGCATGAAAAAAAAAAGAAAGAGAAGTTGAAATGTTCGATAATGTGCTCATAAGAAGCACTTCTTTCCCACCTTTGGACCTCTTCTACTGCCCGCTAATCTTTTCTTGACCCTCTCAAGAACCAAATTACGCACACTTTGATCCTTGAAGCACTTGGCGACAATCCAAGATAGGTCATCGGGGGAGTCCCAAATCAAAACCTGAGAGAGAAATCCAATATTGACTACTACTTCCATACAAGTTGTGCATTACATGTTTGAAATAATTATGCTAGTATATGCTTTAATTTCTTACATTTTATATGTTGGCTAATTGATTGCCTTTGAAATTAGAGATAGCACAATAATGAGTTGATAATGACTTGAGAAATTTTAATGAGATTAAATGAAGTTGAGCTAACATTTTATGTTCACATGTTTAACTTGATTTAGAAGATATTAAATTGCTTTCAAGTTAATATTTAAGCAATGATATCTTTGATCATTTATAGTCTATTGGAAACATCCTCTCTACTTCTAAGGGACACTTTACCTCCCCAGACTCCACTTTGTAGACTTATACTGGATATGTTGTTGTATTTATAGACTAAAATTATGCCAAACTCCTGATGACTTCTGGGCCAAAAAAAAGGGTCAAATGATGATGTTAAATGGTTTGGGTATAACATTAAGATAATTGAGAGGGCACTTATTTTCAGAAGTTGAAATGTTTCTCTTGAAACTTCACATGCTTGTGTAGGCTAGTATTTAAATTAAAATGTTTATTACTAGTAACAACATATAATAAGGGGTACATTTAAGGCGTTAACCCTCGAAGAGTTGACCCATATAGCACATAAGTGAGGCTGCCTCGACATTGAGTGCAAGTTAGCTGCCATGCTGCTACTCCTCGTGATTTGATGATTTCAGTGTCTATTGAAACTCCCTAACCTAAAAAAGAAATTGCTAGATCATGCTATGACCTAAATTATGCCAGTTCTCACCTTTTTTTTATCAGGTGAAGAATTTATTAATAATAACAAGGCCAAACTTGGCCACACATAATAGGTATACCAAAAAGGGGAAACCTAAAAAATATGGTTTTCCCTAAAAGACACGCAATATTCTATACAAACAAGAACTATATTGCACCGAAAAAATATAAGGGAATGGAGGCTAGTCCTTGATTGAGCGACATTCATCTTCACCCCTTCAAAGCTCTCCTGTTTCTCTCTCTCCAAATGACCCACATTAATACAAGAGGAGTGACATTCCACATCTTGTACCTTCTTCTCATGGATCCACTCTTCCAGCTGAACAACTCCTTCGCAGATCTTGGCATTCCACGCCTTACATCAGTTCTCACATGAATAAGCTTCATTAAGTGCATTGTTATGAAATTTCCTAATATGTTATTTTATATTGGATCCCAAAGTTTCAAAGGCATCACTCTAAACCTTTCCACGAGGTAGCACTGATACTTACGAGGTACAATTTCTTTGAAATTCTGCTCAACATCTTTGTAGGGAAACTTACTCGATTATTTCAGATGATATTGTTTTCATACTGGATGGCACGTGCTAGGCGCCTTCTCCATTCCTTTCTAGTTCACAAATATTCCTATTTATATTATATAATTATGTTTTCAACACGTTCCCTGTGCCTGACATAAACAATTGTGGGTCAAGCATGTAGAAGTTTTTCAATCATAGGTGGTAATCAGACTGAAGATCATTGCCACTATTAATGTTTGGTATTTATATCACTCACAAAGAAAGATACCAATTTATTTAGAATGTGTGCTCGTTGACAGCAATCAATGATAACTAAGTCTATAGAGTAATGGAACCGTCAAGTAAATGATATAATTAAGTATGAGGTCAAAGGTAGTTAATGACCTTTGTAAAAAACTTTTGAGCATGACTTCTGATCTGCACGGCAGTTTTTGTTCCTATGTGTTCTGCACAATAGCAAAAGAATAAAATAACTAAACAACCACAAAAAAGCCTCAAAGGTAAGAGAACACAAAGACCATAATGTTGACTTCAATTTCTGAAAGAGGGATATTCAGTGGATTGAGCTGTAAATGATAAAAGAAACAACACAAGAGTTATCAGATTAAGTTGATGGGGATAAACATGTGCATTAATCCATTATTTGCATGCCGGTTGTCATGACTGATATTTATTTAGAAAGATACTTAGCATAAATAGCATGATTTCAACAAATAAATGAAAGATGAACATAAACCGACCTTCTATGCGCTGCCAAGCACGCCCATAGAGTTTCAAAGCTTCTAGGAACCTATTGTGCTCCTCCTCTGTCCATCGCTCTCGTTGCTTAGTGATCGTATAAGGTTTCCTTGTCTGTCATAAAACAACAACAATCATTAGACTTGTATAAATAGCTTATCAACCAAAAGTTAAAGAGTCATATGCAAAAAAGGGACCTTAACAACAAGCTCCTCCCCAGAGGAGTAAGGGTCCATCAAAATAAAGAGGACCAAAAGTAGCTATCTCTGCTTCAAATCCTCAGGGACAAACAGAGGATACAGAACAATTCTTCTTCCAATTCTCCCCACAACATCAGTTACTATCAAATATAGTTTATCCGTGGTGTTGTACTTAAGAACCTGATAATGTAACACTACTGCAAAAGAGAGGAACATGAAACAAACAAACATTGGACACAAACGATCCACCTGCATTTCTCCATATCAAAATTATATATATATATAAGCGCTTAATTTCAAAAAAAATCATAGAAAAAACCTCAGACCTTCCTCCAGATTACTAAAATATGTACAGCAAGTAGAACTACTTAATTTTTTTGATTTTTTTTCCAAAATAAAACTCTTCTTATTAAAATCAGAGTAGTCCACCAGCACGTAGACAGAAAATTCCTTTATCCAGAATTGCTCACCAAAACGAACCGCACGATGCCTAAACCTTTACAACAAAATCAAATCCAAAAAAGACACAAATCAGTACACAAACTCAACTCTCTACTTCTAAAATTCATCAAACAACTTCAAATCTAATCTAAAAAAACCCGTAAAAACCCTAGATTATGAAACTTCAACTGTACAAACCACAAAAAGTACCTCCGAAGAAAGCCATATCGTACTCATACAGTAGTTCCTGTTTCTGTTTCGGTCATGCATGAAGTGAAAACTCATCCAACAACAATGATAGATCGGAGAAAATCATCTCATAAAAGTGAAAATCGAAGATGAAGATGAAGGAAAAACAGAAGTTCTCTCGCTAACTATGACAGGTAGGAGCTTTTTCCTTTTTTTCATAAATCTAAAAGAAAAATCTCAGCCACTACTATTATTTCCCAAGTTGACACAATTTATTTATTTTTTCCGAAAATAAAATTAGAGGCTAGAAAAATGAAAACGGAAGGGAAGCTACTTTAGGAGATTACACGTGTCGGGATTTGAGTGGTGGAAGGTCTATTCAGCGGGGCCTAGTTTGCACTTTTTCGAAACGATAGAAAGTGGAAGAGTGATGAACCGTAATCTCGACCACAAACTCGGTTTGAACCGGGTTCGCGGTGAGCCGGGAGAAAAGGGAAGGAAAAGTGCTGCCACGTAAGCAATGTGGGACCAGATGGATGACGTGTCGTATTGGAAACAAGCCTGAGAGGTCAAAATTTGGTCAGTGGGGAAATTCTGGTGAAGGAAACGCCACATGGAGAATGCTTTTTGGAAGTTCACGAATCTTCTTGAGTGATTATATTTTCAAAAAAGAATTTAGAAAACCAAATGTTTTTTTCTAAATTAAAAAAAAAAAAAGTTATTCAAACGCAATAGTCAACAAATTTATTATCCAACCCTTTTTTTCTTTTTTAGGTCTATTGCCTAGGGAATTATTTTTTTTCCAAGAGATAGAAGTGAAAATAAAAGAAAAAATAACGAGAGCAACAGAAATAATATGATAACTGAAGAAAAAATTCCCTTCGTCTCATTTTACGTGGTTTCTTTTGATTTGAAATAGTCTTTAAAAATAACGGAAGACTTTTAAAACTTGTGATCTTAAATCATCCATAATAATTATGTGATTGAAAATTATTTCATTAAGAGTAAAAAGAAAATTTTAAAATTAAAATATGTTTAATTCCAATAATGTTAATATCTTTTTTAGGACAGACTAAAAAAAATGGTACTATGTAAAATTGGACGAAGGGAGTAATATGTGACACTAAATAATGTGATACACACTATATTCCTTCTTCTTTTTTTTTTTAGACACACTTTTCTTTTTAATCTATTCCAAAAAGATATGTCATCTTATTATAAATTAAAAATAATTTAACTTCAAATTATTCTTTTTCCCTTGGTGAATGATTTACAACCACATAACTATCTAAATATTGTTTTAGTCCACAAATTTCTAAAGTCTTTCTCTATTTCCAAAACACCATAGCTTCAAATGATATTTTATAAAATTGGACCGAGGAAGTAATGATAAAAATGAGAAAGAGGAAGAGGAATGTCACAAACCCAGATCCGTTATGATTGGCACCCACACTTACCCTCCGATTGGAGAACTGTTACTATGACCCTTATGAAGCAAATTAGCAAGAGGTAAGCATTCAAGGATATGAAAATAAGTTTAAATAACAACGAAAGTTCAGTTTCCATGAATTCAATAGAATAATTTAAAGTAGTGCAAAAAACAATCCCTCAGAATTTGAGAGTTATTGTACCAAAACATCTACCAATATTCGAAAATAAAGAGATGCAATCATAGGAAACATAAATAAAATAAAGCCTAAAATAGTCTAAGTCCGAAAAGAATGAACTAAGGTCCTAGATAAACCACAGTAGTCTAATAGAGCTAGCTCATCCTTGAATTTGACTTGTCAACAATCACCTAATTAAGGTTTTTCGATAGCAATCTGAAGATGCCTTGTACACATGTAAACAAAATATAGCGAACTATATACAGAAAGAACAATAATTGATAATTCATGGCCAATATATCAATTCCACGGTGTCAATCTCAATGTAATAGTCAATGATGGTCCTATCAGGGGCTCCACACTTAAATAGTTAGCATGTCATAACGTGACACTCAATCCAATAACGTGTTGATATGTGACACCTGATTCAATAATATGTTAGAACGTAACATCAAATTTAATAATATATCAGAACGTGATACTGGATCAAATGATGTGCCAGAATACAACACTTGATCCAATGACGTGTCGAAATGTGACATCCGATTCACAATCACAATCATCTGTGTTTACAAACTTGCCTAACTCAAGTAATCGATTCACATGCAAATTGATCGTAGATAGTCATTCCATCATTCACTATTCATATACATGCAGATAATACAAACGACGTCGTTAACAAATACATATATAAGTTATAACACAAGCGAGAACTCAATAGATAAAAAGTAGATGAAAATATTTGAACGGATTTAATTCTAGGATATGAAATATTAATCTTTTTGCATGAAAAAAGATGAACACAATTCCTGTATGCCAATTTCATTAACATGGACTAATTTTTTAGCCCATTACTGAACCAAGCTATATTTGATGCCATTAACTCTCCAAAATAAAATGGGGCATAGTTAGTATGATTGGGCCTGAATGCAGCAAATATGGGCTAGCAATTGCACTTGAATTGTGCATAAAACATATAATTATCTTTTCAAATCCTTTTTTAAAAACTACTTTTTATTTATTACATAAATATTCCATATTTAAAAAATATTTATCATCTACAACAAGTATATTATGTATTAAAAATAAATTTTATATATAATATATATGTATTATAAACATATTAAGATGAATCATACTTATTTTGATTAAAAAAACCTGCACTATATTAAAAATGAATTATGTATATTATATAAATAAATTATATTATGTATAAAAGTAATTTTGTATAGTGTCTTAAAATATATTAAACTTATTTTGATAAAAGAATCAGTATATGTATTAAAAGTAAGAAATTATTAGCTATGAATTATCTAGCAATAAATTAAGGAGGGTTTGAAGTTAATTCTTCTTTATTTAGCTAATGAGTGGTGTATTAATTGGGTTAAGATGCATATAAATGTTAATTTTCCTTCTAAACCATCCAAAATTAATCTCTACCTTATGAAGAAAGGAAATTTCCCATTCTTTTCAAATCTTCTTACGTTTTAGTTGTGGTAGGGTCAAAATTTTAACTAAAAAGTAGTTAAAATATAAAATGTATATATACATATTGTTAAAAGGAATTCTCTTTCTCTCTCTCTATATATATGTAAAAAGAAAAAAGTAGAAGAAAAATTTGAATAATGTAAAATTTGTAGTATAAGATTTTGTCTAGTTACACAATATAATTTTTTGATAAATAATTATATAAATTCTTTTTCATTGAATTTGTTTTATTTTCTTATGTGAATATGATAATAGTGCATAATAAAGTTGCAATAAAATAATTGATTTGAATGTATGAATATGAATATGGAGTAATAAAATAATAATAGTCATCAAAGAATATAATACAAAGTGAAAGACGACTTGAACATTTAAAGTGATGGTGTAGTTGATTATATAAATATGATAAATGTCAAGATATGATGATGAACTTGTAATAAAAATTTATGAAGTTCGTACAAATAATGATAGTCTACCACTAGATCGAGCACCAGTAATTTCATATCCGGTTAAAATCTTGGCTAATTGAGCGAAGTGGGTAGCTCCAGTAAACCCATAGATCATGGAACAAATAGGGTGGGTAGGCCTAAGCACCACACTACACGCATAGACGCAAACTCCCCTCGTTATCGTATGTGCAACTCTCACCGCATATGGCTCGCACAAAGACTCCAAAATCCATCCCGGGCCGCTTCTTCCACCTCTCCTTTCCAATCCTCGATCAAACTTGCATTCCATGGGGTCTTTCCTTCGACTATCGTATATGTCGGCTTTATACAAAAGAATATGACTTATGATACAACATGAATATTTAGCCATTTTCAAAAGTAAATATGTCAGATGTAATAAAAATTACGTATAAAAATCTGCTCATGTATGATTGGATAAATACCACAGTTTCTCTTTACACGAAGATACAAGAAAATTTTATGTTGGCACAAAAGCTCGTTGATCACGTATATTTTTAGTACACCATAAATATTATCATATGTTTTATTAAAAACTTCCAAAAACTAAAAGCAAGAAATAACTTTTGCCTTAAAAAAAAATGTTGCCCATGACCATAATAAAATATTTTCCACCTCGAAAGATGTTAATGGTACTGTCAAGGAATATGTAAGTAATACCTAAAATTATTGGGATTTTGGAAAAAGCTAATGTTTACCAACCAAAAAAATATAACCAAAATAGAAGATAGTGACACATGATAAAGTCAAGATTAAAAGAATATTGCCATATCACTGTGGGCTGCTCCCACGTGTCAATTCGGGTTTTTCTTTTCCTAGATCATATATATATAATATAACCAGTAAAATTTTAAAAGTGTGGTTTAAAGAAGGTAAAATTTACGCAGATCTTATCATTATCTTACAGAGATAGAAAGATTGTTTTCGAAAAACCTTCGTCTCAAAACTCAAGCATCATAAATCGAAGATACTAGATATGAAAAAGAACCAAAAGGAAAAGAAAACAAAGGAAATGATTAATAATGAAAAACAAATTACAGTATGTAAATATGATAAAAGTAACAAATATAAGATAAATAATGACAATACATGATATAAAGATACGCTAATCCTACCAAACTACTACATCACAAGACCAGATATCAACCTACCCCTACTAACCTATTAGCCTTTTATTCTAATACGCGACTTTCACTCTCTTCTATCAAAGGTCATATCCTTACTGAGATGAAGTTTCGCCATATCTTGTTTGATTATCTCCCTCAATACTTCTTCGATCTTTCTTGATTATATATAATAGTGTTATATTTTTTTAAAAAAAATACTTAAATATATATGTGTGATTTCGCACTCAAAGTATCATATAATGAGATAATGATTGAATTCATCTTTTTAAATGAGGTTAGAAATTTAAATCATATACCTATCTTGTTTTTTTCTTACTAAAATTGGATACACCTTTCTAAGCAGGTAATTCATACTAAATGACAATTCGTATGAAATACACTCGATGTGATTAAACTTTTAATTTATGAAATAATATTTAATACATTATTATTGTTACAATATGCATTAGTCCACTCCGAGTAGAATATCATTCCATCTAGAAAGTGATTCCATAACAAATCTATTTAATGTTAGGTGCAACAACCCTAAATCATCATAAAGACTACAAAAAAAATAAAAATGGAAAATAAGATTTCAAGTTTTAGTTGAGCAGAAAATATATACTTACTTTTTTTGTTATACCAAACAAATATTTTTTTTTAAAAAAAAGCAAAAATGTCTAATTAAAGACTTTTTCTTGCAAATTTCAACAGTAACTTATTAAAATAAAATGACCAACACACATTCATTGCATCTCCATATATACTGTCATCAATAAAATAAGTAGTCAATTAGTCATACATTTATTTCTAACCATCAAATCATAGTTTAATTATAGTAAATCAATAATAATAACAATGTATATTTAATTAAAATTTCAGCAACAACCTATTATAATATATATATAAATAAAAATTAACTAACACGCGTTCATGTATCTTCATATAGCTGTCAATCACTAAAAAGAAGTGGTTAATTAGTAAAACAGTAATTTCTTACATCAAAATTTTCATTTTAATTATAGTAAATTAATACGACCAAATGTATATATAGTCAAATATCTTTAAAATAATGTTGTTTGTCCATGTATTTAATATGTGGCTATAGGAAAAGAAAGTCACGGAGGTGAAGATGTTGAGATGAATGTGTGGATATACCAAGAGAAAAGATTAAAAATAAAATCATTCGAAGGAAGTTAAAAGTGGCCTCTGTGGCAGATAAAATGAGAGAAGCAAGATTGCGATGACTTGGACATGTTCAAAGAATAAGTGTTGACGCTCCTGTTAGGAGGCACGAAAAGTTGAATCTAGGGATTACGAGGAGGGGTAGAAGTAGACCGAAAAATTATTGGGACAAAGTGATTAGACAGTATATGATGCAACTCCATATCACCAATGACATGACCTTAGATAGAAAAAGAGTGAAGGTCACATATTAGTGTAGAAGGTTAGACAACTAGTAAGGGTAGGATAACGTCTAATCTTGTGATATAGTACATTAACAGAGATAATCATGTCTGTACGTATTGTGTTGTTATTGTCCATCATTTATTCTGTTACTTTTATTGTCATTAAAAATTATCATTTGTTTTCCGCTCGAGTTGTCTTGTTTCATAGCTAGTATTTTCTACTTTTAGGGATGATATTTTTGAGTTGTTGGGTCTTTCGGAAATAACCAATCTAATCTCTATGAGGCAGTGGTAAAATCTACTTACATTTTACCATCCACAGACTCCACTTGTAAGATTTCACTGGATATATTATTATTGTTTACTCGATGTCCAATATTCGTATTGGGGCCTTGACTAATTCAGATCGCATACTGCAGGCCTATTCTGGATAGTGCTCCCATTGTAATTTCAAACATATTCAAAGTTCGAATGATTAAAGATGAAACAGTTTTACGACTTAAAAAGTCAAGAAAGAAAAGCGAACTTTATGTATTTAAATTGTTACATTGAATGAAATATTACTCCCTTCGTCCTATTTTCTGTGGCATCCTTTGACTTGGCACGGTGTTTAAGAAAAAAGTATGATTTTTAAAACTTGTGATCTAAAATCATTCTGAGATATTTGTGTGGTTGAGAATCATTTCATTAAGGGTAAAAGAAAAATTTCAAAGTTAAATTGTTTCCAATTAAAGTAAGATAATATTTTTTTTGGGACGAATAAAAAAAGAATATCACATAAAATATGATGGAGGGAATATATGTTAATATTATAGTTAGGTGAAGAAAACATATTATTGTTAGGTGAAGAAAACATATTATATGAAGAAAATGCATGACAATGGTCTTGTTCAGTAAAGCAGCCAACTAATTCCCACATGTTAAGTGGACCTTGTGATTCACTAACTTTTTTTTCTTTTAACCAAAAGACAATAATTTTTAATTCAAAAAGTAAACCAAAAACAATTAAGAAAAGAAGAAGATAATTATACATACTTTAGCCCATTACCCACTCACATATACAGGAAGCAACTGTGCATAATGGAAAAGGAGGCATCCACAGCCTCGAAATGTCAAGTCATGAGCGTGAGATGGAAATGATATAAAACATCTTATACTGATGGAGGGAATATATATTATTTTTTTGAAAAACTTTTTTTTTTTAAAAAAAAAAATCGTATCGAATCTACTTGAGATTTGAATAAAAGCTATACAATTTACATGAGCCAATATATTATCTTTACTAGAAAAGATGAAATTAGCTATGAAATTTATCAAAAATTCTCAGTTAATTTGTCATTAAATAACTCGTAACTAATTGTATTTTCTTATAATAAGTTGCTAGATGAAACTAGGATATGATTTTTGTTATTTAGCTATGAAATTTTGTGATTCACTAATTTCTTTGTTTCCTAGCAGGGTATCCTTCACCTTTTCATATCACTACTAGGGTCAAAATTAAATCCAATCCGATCAACCTATTGAAGTTTGGAGGGTACGGGGTGGTTATTATTAGTTCAACCCAACCCATTTCAAATTGGATTCGAATTGACTTGAGAAAGATCTTGTCAAAATATTTTTAACACACTTTTTTTTTTTAATTTGATATGTTTTATAATAGCCAAAACAAAGAAAAATATAATTTAATTGAGCACTAAAATATTAGAAAAGAACAAATAAAATAAATAAAACTTAGTAAAAGTTAGGTCGGGTTAGGTCTTGACCCGATCTATAACCCATTACTCAACCCGTTTTGACCCAACTCATTTTAACTCAAGTATATTTGGGTTGGGTCTTGATCTATTTATTGTTTTAATCTATTATAATCCAGTCAAATTTGACTCAACCTGTCCAATTCACACCACCCATGACTACTTATAGAATGCAACTGGGCAAATTTGAAGAAAAGAAGAATAAAACAATGACGACCATATACACTAATAATTCAACCAATATTCCCACCCAAGAAAATCAATAATGACCATTTTTGGACAAGACAACAATTGTTGATACTTATAAAAGGGTACACTTACACTAACCCCACTCTACATCATCTTGAGGCCTAACAAAACCCTCTGAAAATAAGTATCATAACTCTTAGCTTCTAAGTTGTTGATCTCTAGCAGCTATGGGATCCTCAGGGCATATCGAATTACCACCACAATCGAATGCGGAAGAGCGTAATTGCACGTACGCCATGCAATTGTTGTCATCGTCAGTACTCCCGTTCGTTTTGAACTCAACGATCCAATTGGACGTTTTTGAGATACTCGCGAAGAATAAGACCACTAAACTATCTGCTTCAGAGATTGTGTCTCATATTCCTAACTGTAAGAACCCTGATGCAGCTACCATGCTAGACCGGATGCTTTATGTCCTGGCTAGTTATTCGTTGCTCGATTGCTCCGTTGATGAGGAGGGAAATGGGGGGAAGATGGAAAGGCGATATGGTTTGTCAGGAGTGGGGAAGTTCTTTGTACGTGATGAAGATGGTGCATCCATGGGGCCATTGTTGGCTTTGCTTCAAGATAAAGTATTCATTAACAGCTGGTGAGTTTTGTCTTCTTTTTTTATTGTGTTTTTTCACAAGATTCTTAAGTTTTTATTCCCTCCATGCTACTTTTATGTGAGATGATTCCAAGTAGGAGTGAATTATCTAAGGTTTTGTATGAATTCGGATGTGAAATCTTTTTTTGGGTTTTGTATCTGCCGTATTTATTATTTTTTAGCTTTGGGTATGATGGAAACTGTCTGTGCTTCTTACAATTGTAAAGCACCCGTTAGTTAATGCAACTTTCGACGCTCATTATGGGTGGGTCAGGCTGCATACATCCAATCCCCTTACCCCACAATGCGCGGGAGGCTTTGAGGCAATGGAGTAATGTTGTTGTATCTAGCGTCTAGTACCCATTTTGGGCGGTGCTATCTATATCCATACTACTTGTTGTGGAGTAGATCCCGCATCCAATCAAGTTTTTGACCAAGGGACGAGAGAATTTCCACTATCCCTGGCAGGTCGTGAGTGTGGGAGGAACAGGCTTCCCAAGAAGCCAGCTCGGACCGAGGTCAGTATATAGTGAAGGGGATGGTTCTAATCTTGTGTTGGCTTTGACAGCTTAGTAGGTGCGGGCAACTTTCTCTTCTAAAGGCGGGGGTGATGACTCCGTTGTGGCATTAAGTTAGGAGTTGGAGAGCATGCTATTCATAAAAGTTTTACCTATAGTGTGTGTAAGGCCGGATTGAGACTGTTTTAAAGGAGAGATTCTGGCAAAGTCTGAAAATATTTTCAACTAAAAGCGACTTCATACCTAGGACTCTAACTTGATATCTGTCATTAAGGACACAGGAATACTTACCTCCACCACAATCTTTGAAACTAAATATACACATTCAGACACTGCATATAAAGTACAATAAATCACAAAAGTTAATACTTCAAAATATTTAAAAAGGTATATACAAAAATCATGATAAAAATAACTTTAACGATCCAAATAACAAGCGTGTTACATAGAGAGGGACATAACAATACCACTTTTTGACTAGGTCAATAGCATATAATCTACTAAAGCCTAACAAATGAGTATACATCACATATCAAGAAAAAAACAAACACCTGACGTTGACATGACATTATCATGAAAAAATTTACTCAAATTTTAAGCAAAATCTGACTCTTTGTATAATTCTCAATTACAGGTTTGAATTGAAGGATGCAGTACTTGAAGGGGGAGTACCATTTGACAGGGTGCATGGTGTACATGCATTTGAATATCCAAAATTGGACCCAAAATTCAATGATGTTTTCAACAAGGCAATGATCAACCACACAACTGTTGTCATGAAAAAGATACTTGAGAATTACAAAGGTTTTGCGAACCTTAAAACTTTGGTTGATGTTGGAGGTGGTCTTGGAGTTAATCTCAAGATGATTACATCTAAATACCCCACAATTAAGGGAATTAATTTTGATTTGCCACATGTTGTTCAACATGCGCCTTCTTATCCTGGTACCTTGATTTTCTCATTCTTGTTTTATTGTTTACATTTTACTTGGATATTTGGTCCAATGTTAGAGATTTACGTTACATGGCGAGTGGTCGTCTGTCAATTCCTAACATGAACTGAATTTGTAATGATCAATATTGCAGGGGTGGAACATGTTGGGGGAGATATGTTTGAAAGTGTTCCACAAGGAGATGCTATTTTTATGAAGGTAATGTCCAAATTTGACTCTCAATGATATGTTGAACTTACATACTGTCACTCTTTTTACAAGTCTTTTAATTTCTTAGATTTCATGTCCAGCCAAACAACTTTTTGTGCCTCACACAATTGATACGAGTTATGTGAGGATTCTTTTTGTTTTACGAATTAGTGAACTCAAATCCTGTACTTTTGGGTCCACAAACTTTGGATCGACCAATTTGGTGAAACAAAAAGAAGTCTCGCTCAACTTATGTCAGCTCGAACTTAATTGCTTCCATATTGTACTTTAATAAGCTTGCATTCCTATCTTCCAAAGTTTCAAAGAATGGTATCTATAACCTATGATTAACAAGGACATTCTGTGTTTATTTATGAGCAGTGGATCCTTCACGACTGGAGTGATAGCCACTGCCTCAAATTGCTGAAGAACTGTTACAAGGCTCTACCGGACAATGGAAAGGTGATCGTTGTGGAGGCCAATCTACCAGTAAAACCTGATACCGATACCACAGTGGTTGGTGTTTCACAATGTGATTTGACTATGATGGTTCAAAATCCAGGAGGCAAAGAGCGTTCTGAACGGGAGTTTCGAGTTTTGGCAAGTGAAGCTGGATTTAAAGGTGTTAAGTTGATATGTTGTGTCTGTAATTTTTGGGTCATGGAGTTCCACAAGTAGATTTCCACAACCTACTTGGCAATCTGGGACTGGAATTAGCAACTTAGCCCAGATTGAGTGTTTGACATTGATTCCTAATAATATTTATATTACTACTTGTTTGTTTCTCTAGTATGAGAGGATGTCATTATAACTTTTATTTGTATTACATTGATATCCTAGTATTCCTAATAATATTTATATTTCATTTGATGTATACCTCTTTTTTGGCTTTGGGGTATGATGGAATAAAGCAAAATGATTCTTTAAATTGTCTGTGGTTCTTTCAATTGTGAAGTAGCAGTTAGTCAATGTAACTTTCGACGTTCATCATGGGTCATCCAGAAACAGTCGCTCTATGTTTTTAAACATAGGGGTCAGGCTGCGTACATCGACCCCTCCTTACCTCGCAATGAGCGCAAGCCTTTGAGATACTGGGGTAATGTTATTGTTGTTGTATACCTCCTTTTTAGTTTGTTTAACAAAGAAGAAAAAGAATCATGACACCATACTGATGATTCGAACCAGTATAAAAGTCTGTCATACTGATGATTCGAACCAGTATAAAAGTCTGTCATACTGATGATTCGAACCAGTATAAAATTCTCTCTCACTTACTTCTGTTTTTTGCATCTATTTATCATATGTTATACTAACCTGCATGAGAGTCGACTAATACCCTTACACATGAACTAAGGAAGAAATTTTTCAGTTCACCCGACCGTGTATCTACTATTAGAAGTCAAGAGAGCACACGAACTTTATGTATTCAATTATCTTAGCGTCAATCAACAAATTATATGTTAATATGATGATTAGGTGAAGAAAACATATTATAGGAGGAAAATATGAAGGAAATGCTTGACAGTTTTCTTGTTCAACAAATTAACCAGCTAATTCCACATGTTAAGTGGCTATCTCCACTTTTTAATGGACCTTGTAGTTCACCAACTTTTATTAAAAAAGGCAAATAATTTTTCCAGTCAAAAAAGTGAATGATATAAAAAAGAGAAAACAGCAAATATTCAGGCTTCAACTCACACAGAAACAAACCATGCAATTAGAAAAGGAAACACACTATTAAGCTCTCGTATTATATTGTTCACACTTTAGATATTCTCGTATTATATTATTCACACTTTAGATATTCGATGAAAGACGTAAAATAAGAGAAGAAGACTTTAGATGTCTAGCGGTAAACAAATGGGGTTAAAAGAAATAATTGTTATTTCTTTATATGATTTTGGTAATTCTAACCTCATAAGCTAATGTTTGGGATCTCTATTTTAAAAGAAAAATAATTATAGGTAAATGTACATAAAAAGTGAAATTATTCAGTGACTAGAAAATAAGATTAATTATTTGTTAGTACAAAATATATTAAGATAGACTGATAGCAGATGAATCTTTATGTTGGTAGTATATACACATTCTATCTCATTTAACTGGACAACATTTACTATTTGGAGAGTTAAATGAGCTTTTTGTTATCTAGATACTTTTATATGTGGTTTAAATCATTTTAATTGTTAATTATCATGATTTATAGTACTTTTTATAAAAAGAGAAGGGAAAAAGACTTAAATATGCCATTGAACTTTGAGAAAAAGGCTCATTCATACCCTCCCTCCGCCCCTGCTAGGAAGAGGGGTTGCCTCTAAACGAGTTGAATGTGTGGCTATTGAACTAAATAACCACAGTAGCATGTTTTAGTGTACAAGTTCTTTTAAGCCATTGAATTACCAAAGATATGGATTTACTTGAAAACATTCATATACATTAACTTCCAACTGCTAAAGAAAACATACTGAAGATGAGGAAATGAAAAGACAATGTACAGATAAGCACATATATATAGACATAGTTCAGTTGGGTTTTATTCTGTTAGAATAAAAAGATAGCAAAAGATCGAAGCAGAGTTTACATTTTGAAGAACAAAGCTGCAAGTTTGCTCAACTGAAATCTATTTTAACCATGTCTCTGCAGCAGCATCAAGACTCTGTTTCCGTTTAGCTGCTCCCAATAATATCATTGTACAAGCCCTTGATCTTTGCTATCAAAGCTTCTCTGTTAGCAGCAAAAGGTAACAAGGAAAGAGGTAAGCTAAGATGAACACAAAGGTATGAGTAACAAACTAAACTTCCATTAGTTCATAAACAGAGAAATGGGACTTACCTGTCGGGTTTGAAGATCAAGTTCTTGTAGGCAAACCACTGCAGAGGAAGGGCCGATTAAAAAAAAAAGAGCAAATGAGTTCAAGATAAGGTGGTGATTGATTTACATAGTTCAAAGCTTAACCAAAGAAGCATAGATGAAACCCGATGCTAATGCCTATGCAATATGGTTCAAAGAAAGGATTTAACTTAGTGTAATGTTTATCTTTTATCCTATCGGTGTAATTATTGGTTATAGCAGGCTACTTATTTTATTTTTCAGGTTACAAGACACATAATGTAAAAAGTAAAGGCTAAGAGATCTAGGAGGAACTAATTTCCACATATCTTTGAACTTTTGAGAACACACATACAATATTGTGTGGCTAAGAGTGACAAATATTTTAACTTACACCAGTGTAACCAATTCCTACAAGCTCAAGAACACCAGGAATCAGAGGAAGCCTGTCAATTGCCTGCCACAATTAAGTAAAATCTCTTTGTCAAGTTTGCAATAGTTTCCAATACCTGAACTAAAATGGAACTGAAAAAGGTCCTAAGTTAGAAATAAGTAGCTAGTAAGTAGTAGTACCGAGATCACTCCAGTGGAGCTCCAAAGCAGAATAAATGCAGCAACACCCAATGAACTGACAGCGTACTTATCCTCAACTTTGTCCCACTGAAAGAAGAAAAGAGATAGGTATCAAGATACATGACAAGTAACTCGGGAAACAAGTAAAGTTGAAAGTAGTACGTATTATGTCCTTACAGCTTCTTGAATTTTTTGGACAAGTTCTGATGGTAGCTCAGAGGTTGCCATATCAGCTGTTGAGGCCTCTGCTGTGGCAACTTCTCCAGTTGATGTTGCCATTGTGGCCACATTCCTTGCAATCTTTCTACCTGCATCGCAGCACATCCACGTCAAAGAAATTACAAAGGTATAAAAGAATTTGAGCAATCCAACGTAAAAATTTAAGGCACTATTAACTTTTAGTATAAAGTGCAAGTTACTTCCATTCTAATTTACACTTTTTTCTTGAATATTTGCTCTAAAAGGTCTCTTCAGTCTTCACAACTATTATAAAGATCAAAGTATATTTTCAACTATGTTTTTTCTGCTGTCGTATAATATTACAAAAACTAACATTTGAAACTATGTTTTCAGTAGAGCAGCAAATACAACAGAGTAGCTGATTTCTTATCATAGGATTAAACAGATCTTCTATCTATTGCATAACAATATCAATATCGGTAATTAGACTAGCACTCTCGGTAAATCATAGCTGACCATCTAACATCTATGACAATTGTCATAACTTGGCCAGTGAATATTATAAATATCATTTGCATATCCATGACACAATTTCATCCATAATTTCAACTTTAAGAGCAATGGTTCAACACAACCTTCTACGAAAAATATCTCATTTTTATTTTCAAATCTCTTGCCTGTAAAAATAAAGATCTTTCGCGAGATTCAATATAAAACTCAAAAGAAAATTGTAATGGGCCATAAAATTAGTTAATCCTAAGAGTGTTTCAAATGAAATAGTGGATTTCACTGTAACCTTTGTTACCAAGTGAATTTTCATGTCCAAACACAATTTCCAAATCCTCTTACTTCCGACTTCAAATACTTGCTTTTTAACAATTCTAAATGATTTATAGCAGTACGATCTTCGTACACCCGACCCCACCCAACTCCTGGCACTTATCATAGTTTTAGGGCTCATTCGGTATGCGAGATAAAAGATAATAATCCACTTACAAAATTGAGCACTAATTTTATACCATATTTTGTTTCACATCTTAGCTAATCTTAGCATTACTTAATTGTATCCTTATAGCATCCTGCATAACAAAACAGTTCGAGTTGCTTCCAAACTGGTCCAAATATGTCATCTAGGGTTAGAATGTTACTTACAGTAGGCAGTAGCTTTGGCAACACGGCTTTGGACGGCCGGCGGCGGCGGAAGGGTGGGTAGAGTCACACATTGCGACGATGCCGCGGCGGCGGACTGACGAGTTGTCTTGCCGTCGACGAGAGTCGATGAAGACGAAAGAGAAAGTGAAGGGGAAGTAGTTGAGGCCATTTCCTTCTCACTCAATTCAAAACTTCCCAAAACATAAAAAAAATTAAACTAAGCAAGATAAGATTTTTTTTAATTTTGGAATTTTAAGATGAAAATATTTATTTATTTATTTTGAAAAATTTAAAATATTTGGGGATTTTTTTTTGTGAGAAGTTTTAAAGATTTCTTGGACCTCTCAAAAGTATTAAGAACCACACATTTTTGTCTTTATGGGATGAACCCTATCATCATTTGCTTTGTTTATCATCCATATGGACATTACTTGACATGGCTATTTGGATAGGGTATTTATGGTGCTATTTCATTGGATATTTGGGCTTAAATGGTGTTATTTGTATTTGAATTGAAAAGAAAAAAATATAGTTAGATTTTGCTTATTTGTAAATTGTAATAGGGAAAAGAACATTTGAAATCCAAAAGTGAAACTATTTACAAACAATTATTTTCTTACTTTGATGCTTTCTGTTTTTAATTATTTTCACGTGTTTGATGTCGAGAGCATATTTTTACTCTATTGATATCAAGAAGGAAGATGTAATGATTCAACAAAATTATTTAATAGTGTGTGTGTATATATACTCTAAGGATATCTAAAAGGAAAAAAATAGTGCTTCAATAATACTACTTAGTTACTTTTTGATACCATTCAAATATATAGACTCTGATAGCATTAACGAAGAACATGCAGTGCTTCAATGAAAAAAGTTGCTCGATTATCATGAGAGTATATATACTTTGATTGTATTGAGGATGAAGAAGTAGTGGTTCAATGAAAACACTACGCATTTACTACTTAATATCATTATAGTATATACACTATGATGACATCAAGAAGGAACAAGTAGTGTTTCAGTGAAAAGATTATTCAATTACTACTTAGTATTATTGAAATATTTAGATATCATCAGAATTTAGAGTTTGTTAAATAACATTGTCACTTTAAGAATTTTCTCTCAATTGTTTCTTATTTATTTCTTAGGGAAAAAAAATACAATTCTATATGATATTGATAGAGTATCACGAGATTACACTTAGTTTTTATATAATATCGATATGTTATCAATATAGTGACGGAGTACCATTAAAGATTAATACATGATAATGATGTTGACTTCCTGCGCAAAATAAGAAAGGAGGAAGTAGGGGTAAGCGGATAAATAGTTTGGGTCGCTAATCCATTAAGCCCATATAAATAAGATTGGGTCCATTTCTAATAAATAACTTCACAAGTGCATTGATTTTGTGTAGTTTTTTTCGCTATAAATTGTATAATAATAGTGAAGTATAGTGTATATGCGTGTATGCAAGATCTTAGTAACATAATATATTGTATTCGCGCGTACAATAAAAGTGAAATATAGTATATCTGTGCGTACAATAAGTCTATGTATTCATATATTATATTTATGTAGCAAATTCTAATGCATTTGAGCGCATAATAATAGTGAAATACATCTTATTCACACGTATAATAAGTATATCCCCTCGTATACAATATCTCTATAGCTTTGCTAATTATATCTACATGGAGGTCTTTTCATGCGCATCTACTTTAACACCCCAACCTATTGTTATGATTATGTATTTAAATTAATCCATAATCTCGAATAACAATGAGCCCAAAAATGTTCGTCAATTATGAAAAATACAAAAGTTTTGTCATTTATTTAATTTATTAATCCTAAATGTTGCCCTTATCGTTGATAAAACAATTCAAATTTACTTTTTAATTAAAAAAATAAAATAAATTTATTCTCCATCTGAATTTAATTCCAAATATGTCCTCATTGGACTAAGATACATATGATATGATATGAAAATAAAAAATATTATTATTGGGATATAAAGAAGGGATTAATCAATGAAAAAGAAAAAAGAATAACTATGAACATTTCATAGGAAAATAGTTCAAAAGAAAGATACCAAAGCAAAAGGTAGGATTTGAAAAAAAAAAAAAAAAAAGAAAAGAGAAAAGTAAGATAAGACAAATTGAAAAATTAAAGGTGAAGCAGAAAAAAAGAAAAGAAAAAGAAATAAATAATTTACCAATATAAAAAATGTGGGAAAAGTAATATAAATTCTTTAATGTGAAAAAAATTTAAAGAATTTGATTCCAAACAGAACCTATGTAAATTGAAGCATAAACAAAAAAGAGATTTATATATCTATAATCTATTGTATTAAAATTTCTTTTTATTATGATAAATTTCTTATATATCAACTAATTCGTATATTTATTTTTTTAGATTTTCAATCTCTTAAATTAAAATTCATTATTAACCCCCTCTATTCACTTTTACTTATTTATATTTAAACTTAACACATTTATTAAACAAATAATAATAGATATAATTAGTTTATCATATTATTCCTATTAAATTAACTTTAACTAATATCAAATTTGAAAAATGAATAAGAAAATAAGTAATCAATACTAAATCATCAATTTATGTATAAATTCACCAATCAAAAATAAAATTCACTAGTGTTGAAAAAAAAAACTAACCCTAACAATGTTCCAACATTATATTACAAGCATAATAATAACAACTGCAACAACAACATAATCAGTAAATCCCAATGTAAGCATACCTTATTACTGTTTCCTAATTTTGTAAGACACTTAACACAAATATATCAGCCCCAAAGCAAAAAATTAATCTAACTTAATTTGTTAAAAGAGAAGAAGAGGCATTTGTTTTTACAAATTGAATATGGAATAAGAACACACAATTATAATTATAATTTACAACATTATAATTGTTCTCATGTAAGAAGAAAACAAGCCTCCAAGTTCATATTACACACTTATTATCTTTTATTCTCAAAATTCATTAAAAACACACACACAAAAAAAAATAATAATAAAATTCATATATCCACTTGACAATCTGGATAACCAAGCAAATTTACTTGACCCACAAACCCCTTTTTGTACCTAACCAAGATGTCACAATTGACATAAAATCCATGGTGTTTAGTCTTATAAATTCCAGCTTTATATCTCATTTTCCCCATAAGCACTACTCTCAATGCCAAAACTCCATAAACTTCATCTACGAGTAATCCATTTGCTACTTCCACTGACACAGGTATCGATTCACCTCTAATCAATAACGATAATATCACCGTGCTTTTTGTTTTCTGAAATTGAACACATTCAAAATTTAGCTCATGAAAATATAACATCCAAATTTTGGTGAATTAGATCAATCAAACCTTTATTTCATGGAATCTTAACATTTTTAACTATTTGTAGATATTGCAAGGTATACTTGATAGTATATAAAAACTCAATGTAGTGTATAATTATTGTATAATGTGCATACACTAATTATACATAGACTATGCTAGCTTCTATTTGTAAAAAATGTCTTTTTTTTTATAGCCAGTAAGTTTTTCAATTCCAACATTTTACCTAAATAAGTAAGATCAGTCAAGACTAGATTTAAATTAAAAGACATTATATATATATTTCTAATTTAAAATCATAAATTTCATATCGGCTCAAGTGTAAGGCACTCAAATTGAGACGGAAAAAGTAAAAACAGATAAGCTCGATGCACTAAAGATTTCACTATGTGCAAAATTTGGAGAAAGGCCCGATTATAAAAGTCTATTATACACAATTTGCAAAAAATTATTTCCAAATCTTGAACCTGTCTCAAATTAAGACAGAAAAAATAGCAACTAATATTGTGAATTTTACCTGAAGTAAAGGTGGTAGCACTGTTGGAGTTGTGATTGCTTGACCTTTGTAATAAACAAGAGCTGAAAATTGGTCATAATCCAATTTAACTCTCTTATTTGGATTTCTTGCCAACACTGTGAATTGCATAGCGGTTGACATATAAGGAGGGGATGTTACATTTAGATCATATATGGCAGCACCAAGTAGAGTGAAATTTGGCTTGTTTGGTCTATAAACTAGCCACAATATGAGCACAACAAGGCCAACCAAGAAGAGTAAAGTTATCAAGAAAGTGCACAAAGTTTTGATTGGACTTCTTCTAAGTGATGATGGATGTTTTCTTGGATCACTTGGAGAAGGTTTTTGAGGATAACCAACACTTTCATTTGGAATCTTTTGTTGCTCATAATCACCCATAGTAGCTTGCTTCTTAAGTGGATGTTGACCTGTATATAAGTTAGATATCAAAAATAGAAATTAATAGAAGCACTAATTAGTAGAATATTAAGAGACTCACCTTAACTTAACATAATTTTGTTGAATTTGTTAAGTGAGTGATAGTGGTGAAAAAAAAGTTGGAATAAAAAAGAGAGAATCTATGAAAGAAAAAGAAGGGAATTAGGTTCTATCTTTGCTACTAGCAAGTTGTTTTAAATGCAAATTCTTTTATTTTATTTTTTAAAACTTTAGCTTAGGAAATTTCTTGTCTATTTGTGTTATGTGTAACGGTGGAGTCTTGTAATATGATGACACCTAGAAATATTGAATTGCTATACTTGTGTCACCATTTTTGGAGTATTTGATAGTTTTGCTTTATTTATGGGAAGGTGTATTTGATGTTTAGATAATTATTTTGTTAGTTAGATGAAGTATTTAATTGATATATTAAAAATTAGCTGTGGTGTTTATATATGTATATTTAAAAATTGAAGTGTTTATTTATTAGTTAAAGTTATAATATATTTATGTTTTTCAATTTTGGATGAATTGTTAATTCAATCCAAAAAGAATGTAAACTTAATATAATTAGAAACAATTTTCCCTTGTAACCCATGCTGAAAAGGATCATAGACACAAAAATCTTTAAGAATTATTTCAGATCACAAATTTCAGAAGTCTTCATTTCAGACTACTTATGCATAACCAAAGTTAAAAGAATAAAGACAATTACAGTAAAATGACATATTTATATATTATGACCTAGTTAGAACCAAGTTGAGTGTCTATTTACGTGTTATGACCTTGTAAAACAATAACATTCCAAGTATAATCACGCAAATAAAATTTAAAGCAAACACAAAGTTTACTCCTATCTTACGAAGGTAAAGATTGTGTCAAAAACATAAAGCATTTTCCTTTTTGGTATTCTTGTGCAACTATATGCATAATACACCAATCAAATGAATTCTCAAGTTGTGTGCCCAAACTAGAAATACTTGCAAAGTTCACCATTAAACATTTCAAACTTTCTCTCAAATGCAAGACAAATTTCACCAACTTTTAAAAGCTAAGTACATAAACCAAGAACCAAATAAAAACAGAAACATCTTGAGTTATAGCTATCATCAATCCCCTAATTCCCAAGCTTACAACACATACACATACAACAACACACAATACCTACAAACCTGTATATCTATCTTTATGGCTATGCTACATTTGCCTAAAAACTAAGTTATCTCATTGATGGACTATTTGCGTTTCATCTTTGTCCTTCAACAAAGACTGAGTTCCATTTTGCAGCTGACGAACAAACTGTCCTTTCACTCGCGGTCTCTGCTCTGCAAGTCTTTTCCTGCTTTCGTATCGAACCTGTGCAAAGATAATATCAGTATAATGAAAGGCAAAAAGAAGATACTAAACCACTAGTAAGGAGTGTTGTCTCTTAAAGCACCTAGAGGAATCCAGTCTTAACTTTAGCTAATGCAATATATCTAAGTTGAATAGTGGCACTCTGGTAACAAGAATAACATAGTAGTGGGGTAGAGAGATTGCTTCCGATAGACCACAAGTAATAGAAACAATCCTAGTAGTAGAATTGAAGAATAAGATTAAGGAACTAGCACTAAGATTACATATACCTTTTTCTCGAAGCACCTATCTTTCCGTTTTAACCGAAACTTCATGAGTGCTGCTTCCCTTTGGCTGGTGCTGTGATTCTCTGATCTCATCCTATCGTTGTAATTCATACTCTCAGAAACAGGAGCTCTCTCTGGACTTGCATACGGGAAGGAGCTTTCTTCAGCTTCATCAGAAATACTTCCGCAATGAGAGCTACTGAGCTTATTTTTCACGAGACTTCCAAAGTCGCTAGATTCACAAGTTGCGGTTCTTGCCTTTCCAATTGTTAAGAAATTTCTGTTATCTTCTTCGGCGTTATCCTCAGAGTGAACTGTAGTATCATCACATGGTTGCTTGTCATGCTCCAGATCTTGTACTTCGGAAGCTGTCGAATAAGTCAAAGAACTTGATGGAAATGGAGACTGTGATCGAGGGGTCTGTATTTGTTGAGAACCTGATTGTGCATTGGACACTGAAGCTTTTATGTGAACATCACTGGCAGCCATACTTCCGAGCCTTACTTGGGTGTCCGATAATGCAACTTTACAATTTCCTGGTTGGCCCATTACCAAAGTTGTTTCATTTTCCTGACTCTCAGTCAATGAAGCATCGTGCTGCCAAGTAGAGGCACTACAGCCTTCCTTTGGAGCCGAATTCCAACTCAATCCAGAGAAAAGAGGTTGCAACGTTTTCTTATTTTCATATCTGATATAAAATAAGTTTTAGTCAATTTTCAGATAGCATCTAGAAACTAACTTAAGCAGTTAAGGTATCTCATAATATAGTTTACGATAATAAATTACTATATAATCTCATAAGTAGAAGGCAACATTACACACTCTAAGTCACCTTCCATTACACTCAAAACAGTAAAGGTGAATTTTCCAGTCTTGATCTTTAGGGGTTTCAACTTAACAGTTCCAATAAAAAGACGATCAGCTGGGTTTAACGTGAATATGAACAGTTAATACTTTGACTTGGTCTAGTATATCTTAGATATAAGAACTTAATAGAGGTTCTTACCATGTATCACACCAAGTTAACAATATTCAAACTCAAAACATTTCCTGGACAATATATTTGGTTGTCTGTCACGGGCGTTATTTTTGTACGATAATTTCTTCTTTCTGGCTATCGCTAAAATTAATAACCTATCACAATATTCAAGCATTACATTCATTCACAATAGTGGAGTAGTTAGTAAACTCCTTTAAAGATATCCCATCCAAATCTTCAAATTTTCCGGGGGATGGATGGTCATTAATTAGAACTGGAAGAACGCATATATAAAGGCCTTCAAATTTGAATATACTGCACATTCTTCATAGACTAGATACTTTCCAGATGTGGGTTTCCGTAATAGCCACGAATAAAGTCAGTGATGCACAAACAGAAAGTAACAACTCCTAATGTATAACTTCCTAAACAAATGTCATTAACTAGTTTTCTCTCTGTACTGTATAAAATGCATGAACTGCCCTGCCACCAGTATTGCATCTCAACTGTCATAGAGAAATTGCTACCGCCAAAAGCTCCGTAGAGTGACTAATTCCTTAAGGGAATAGAGAATTTAAACTTGACTGGTTCAACCTAATTCATTGCACTACTGAATTTATGGATTCATAAATTAAACTTGTAGAAATCTTAGTAGTTTTTCAAATATATATTTTCACTCTTATGTCAAATACCGGGTTAAAACTTGAACCCAGTAAAACAGACTGCATCCCCTGATAAATAATTGCCATAAATCTTAATTGCCGCAACAGCAGCATGCAATAGTTGAAATGTGGTTACTAACTCTATTTACACTTCTTTGAAATTAAAGAGCACAAATACTATTACCCTATAGAGGCTGATACAATTGAAAATCTTCCCAATGGAGAACTGTTCCTTCATATTTAAGGAATCCGCTAAGCAAAGTGGATAATTCAACACTAGAATGTCAAAAGAACAGAAATGCAAAACTCACTTAGAAAAAGCAGATGCTTTTGAAGAACTTATCATGTTCTGCTCCCAGGACGCGTCATCGTTTGAGCAACTGGGATTAAAGGTTCCCAAAGAAAGTTCCAGCCTGGATGTGACATCTGATTTCTTTCTACTGTCATGAGAATGGCCGTCACTATCAGCCAAGTAATTTTCAAAATTCCCCATCAAGTCAACGGCTTCAGTACAAGGTCCAGAATAGAGTTCATTCAACTGATGATAAACTTCATCAGCAGTACACGTTTTTGAACTATAACATCCATGCTGCACTTCATTGACCGTAACCCTTGGTTTGGCACAAAGTGTGGCTTCTTCTGAACCAATAGCAACTGAGCTGTCAGGTGCAGTGCCAGAAGAAGTTCCCATTCCAGAGCTGGTCACGTTTGCTGCATATGATAGTTTGTCAGTTCAAAGCTTAGATATTTAGCTCCAGAATTTTAGAAAAGACAAGGGATAACTCGTCATACTTAGTGGTTTACTTTTCGGCATAAATGATCGTTCAGCCATTTCAACACATTCTTCATCTCTTCCATCGACGAACATATTTGAAGCATCTTTATGTCTAATATCTGTAACGCCCTGCATATTTGGCATACACGCACTATCAGCAATCAAAAAAGGCATGGGGCAAGAGTTCTGCATGATTGTTGGCAACAGATGTCATCTCTATTTAAAACCTAATGAAAACAATCTAATCCGGAAATACTTTCTTCTTTAAGTCTTCTCATAATGCATCATTATCATACATTTTGGAAATTATATTCATTTTCAAACTCAAAAGATGTATATCAACTATCCGCAGAAAAAACAGCAGAACTTGACGGCTTGGAATGCAAAGGAAGATCATTATTTTATCTCACTTAGTCGATGTATTTTCTTGAAAAAAAAGGACGACCTTTAACAAAAAATAGCTTAAACTTGACATATAAAATTACATATAGGTAACCATGTTACATCAAAATCTATGAAGTGCAGGATGGTGGAGTTCATACATCTCGGTCAAATGAGGTCAACACAGAAGATACCAAGTATCACTTACTTGTGCCTCGCAACCTTTCTCATTTCCTCTTTGAACAGAAACCAGATTATCGCTAGAACAATTACTTGCTGTATCATTCTCAGAAGCTGCCACAATTTTCTGGTTTTCAACGACTTTGTTGTCGGGATGGCTCCTAGCACTTTGCTGATCATTCAAGAGAAATAAAACAACTTGTATTAATTGAATTGATTAAATTTGATAACCATTTACAAATGTTTTCTTTTCTTTTCCACTTTGATTTGGGGATATGTAGAAGTTGGAATGAACAAACATACGGTTTTCCTTCTCCAAACATGTTGCCACAGGTTCCTCAGCTCATTTTTCCTTACAGGCTTAACGAGATAGTCGGAAGCTCCTTTAACCATGCATTTCAGGACTGTGCTAATGGAATCCTTGGAGGACATCACTGCATAAAAAAAAAGAGGCAGATGAAGCATTACAATCCCTGTGAAATAGCACATTAAAATAAGAGCTGAAATCAAGAAAACATACTTATAACAGGTATATTTTTGCACATGTCATGCTCCACAATTAAAGTAAGCAGTGCATATCCAGATATTGACGGCAGCTCAACCTCAGTCAGTACAAGGTCGATGTTATGAGGCCTTTCCTTTAGTGTCTCCCATGCCTTCAAACCATCAGGAACAGCAGCAACTGTTTTGTCAAACAACTTATTATTTCTTTGGCACCAAAAAACAAAGCGTAAAAAATTTACAAGATGCTATGCACACCATCACGCCACAAAAATTGCCAGTGCACTGAAATATAAAGTTAAAATACATGCCTCTCAGGCAAACAATTACAAATCGCAAAAAGATCATGAAGAAACAAAAAATAAGGGGTGGATGTCGGGTTGGTAAAACGTGGTAGATAGGTCTTTCTCTAAGCAAGAATCAAGTATGAAGGTTAAAGTAATACTCTTAAGCCCCACAATCATATCAGTCAATGAAATTCACGGTTAGATGGAATTTTACAGATACATTACATCCTTCCATATTCTTTTTAAGGGGTGGGGAAGATCAGCGAATGCAGAATCATCGACTAGGAGGAATACATGGAGTCATAATACCACTAGAAATCTCCAGGTGCAGGATGAGCGTGATATTATATCCTCCATGCTGTTACCTGGAGAAAAGAGGACAAGTAAAACAAAGGATTGTATTCTCAGTATCTGAAACGCTCATGCGGAAAACGGTTCTATAGAAGACGAACTACAGAAGACACAGGCAGGCTAAAAGCCTAAACAAAATCCTAGGTATCGATTCCCAAAACAAGGGAAACAAGAACATAAACATATTTTTCTTACAATTAAAGAAACAATCCTATTTCCATCTGCTTAATATCCACAGACACTACATCAATGTACAAGTCTTTGCTGGTTCATCCAATAAAAACATTTGGGAGAAGATCAGATAATCCAACCCAAAAACGTTAAGGTAATAACGCGATCTCCGAGTTTTAGACTTATGTAGTAAACATTTTTCAAAACCTTTCTGGTATTAGGGACACTATACATCACTTAACACCATCCTTAACACGATTTCAAGCAAATACAATGAATCTTAGTCTCAAGTTATCAACCGAAAACATTAATGTAACAAGTGCAGAACAGTTGCTCCGGGGTTGGCAAAATAAGGATTAGCTGATCGTATCACTATCGACCCCTAGTTTGAACTCATCAACCTACATAGCACTTGCATATTATCACAAGAACTGCAACCATCAACACTATTTAACTTATATAAAGTTTTTGTTATTTTTTTCATTTTTAACTTAAGAAAAGTTGTCCAATCCAGCAACTTATGCAATATGCAATCCATAACACACCTCAACATGAACATCCACTATAACAACATTTCTTTTTTTGCATAAAAATGATAACTTTCATTTCTTTTATATTCAAAAATACTGAAAAATAGATCAAGAGCAAAGAATCAACAAAAACCAGCAAAAGATGATTACATAATGCAATGATATTAAAACCCCAGATGACCACCAACCTCTATAACTACATTTACGAAGCAAAGCAGCAATAATCTGACGAGAACAATCATCAGCTTCAACTAATAGAACCCTAAGCACCATTTCTGGCAAAACACTATTCAAACATTCACCATCTTTTCCTTCAACCATTTTTACACCACCAAATCCAAAATGGGTCACCAATTTTTTCTCAAAAATCCAAAATAAAAAACCCCTTTTGGTTTTCTTGAAGAAAAAAATATCTTTAATAGCCTGCCTAAAACAAATGGACAGATCTCAATGAAGGGGTTTTTGTAAAAAAAATGAGTCCTTGATTGTTGGCCGTGGAAATTGGGTAAAGATTAATTGAGGGATGTAAATCTAAAGACGGGTCATCATTGGTTAGTGGATGAGTTGTCTCCATTTTGGTCCACAAATTTGATTTTGTATAGAATCACTTCAAAATCGTGGTGTTAACGCCTTCTTCAAAGGACCCTACTAATGGAAGATATTTCAATGGCCATTGCCACGTTTGTGTGGGGTACCAACACTTGATGCAAATTTTACTTGGCCACAAATAATTTTACCACTTAAGTTATATTTTTTTTATCATTGGATTATCGAAAATAATCCATCTACTTTATAAATAGTTAGTTAGTATTGGTGCAGTATGAATAAAGTAGAGATTTGTCACTGAAGTTCTGAATGGTAAAAAATAATCACCCAAACTTAATGAAAAGATTTATAGAGTGAGTGGTTAGAGTGACACTGTTGTGAGGGGGTAAAGTGCCGGTTAGTTAAGAATTCTCATATCCATAAGATGGATGTTGCGAAAATGAGAATACTGAGATGAATGTATAGTCATACTGAGAGTGATAAGATTAAGAATAAAGTTATCCAGGATAAGATAGGAGTGACCTCTGCGATAAACAAAATAAGGGAATTAAGCAAATTTGATATGGTTTGTGAAGCGGAGATGCGCAGACACAGTAGTGAGAAGGTAAGGGAGGTTAGATTTAGTAGGAACGAGAAAATGGTAAAGGTAAGTCATAAAAGTATTGAAGACATCAAATGATTAAAGACGACATGGCGCAATTTCAAATTACTAAGGACATAATCTTAGAAAGGAGAGTGTGGAAGTTGTGTATTAAAATAGATGGTTAGTAGATAATGGAATATTACTTTGCTTTTGAAGGTTAAGTTTGTTGGTGTTTATAGTTATATCAATAGTATTCTCGTAGTTCTAATTTTTAATACCTATCATCATATACCTGTATGTGGTTTATATTCAATTTAATTATTGACTTTGTACTGCTTTTCTTATTAATTTTTATGTTTTTTTTTCTCTATACCTGAAATCATTGTACTCGAAATTTTTTCAAAAATAATATTTTTACCTTCATAATATAGTGATAAAAAATATATACATTCAACCGAAGAGATGATATAAATTCAAGTAAAATGAAACGAATTAAGAATTAAACTCCATTAAATCACGCAAGATGTGAATGTCCCACAAAGCCGGCCTCTACGACTATGGGTAAAGAATAACAAAGATAAGATGCGTACAATGTTGTTGAAGAAAATATCTAAGAAAAAGCATTAATCTAGTGGATCATATGTGATCTCAAATTTAATAAATGAGATCAAAGACTTTGCTTTATAGCCATAGAAAATTAGGTAGCATCTTAACACATGTTGATATGATGAAGGAGAGGTATTGTTAAATCAACAAGTGTTGTGGTACATCCAATTGAATATCTCCTATCAGTAATTAAAAATTTTAAATTTGAATTTGAATTTGAATTTGAATTTTGATGTAAAAAATAATTTTATTCAAGTTAAGTGCAGATATTTCATTATTTTTGTAGAGACTCGAATTCATTACGATATAATCTTCATCAATTCAGCATTATAATTCTTGACTTGTCCCTTTCATGATATAAATCAACAATGTGGTATAATTCAAACAAGCTGAAGAGTCAAAAGCTCCACCAAAGAAACATCTTTTGTCGAATATATAATTATTCATGATGAGTAAGGTGGATACTTTAGGACATTTTTCTTTGTCTCAGTACGATCTTTCACTATAACCTCAAAAAGTAAATATGATATAATTTTTTATCCATTTCTTGTCTTTTAAAAATGCTTATGACAAGTTCCAAGAGAAGTCCTTTGGAGATGCCTAGATGTTAGAGGTGTACCAATAGCTTACACTAGGGTCATAAAAGACATATATGATGAAGTCAAAACTCAGGTGTGAATAGTGGAAGGAGAGTCAAAACACTTCTCAATTGGAATATGGTTGCTCCAAGGATCAATTCTTAGCTTATTCGTTGTTAACTGGCCATCACTTGCCCCCGTACAATAACGTTAGCTCTAACTACCACTTTATAAATCTTACTTTTAAATTTAGATGGTACATTTTATCACATAAGACTTCAAAGGCAAGCCTTTACTTTATCCACCAACACACTAATACAATATGTAACATCATCATATCGTCAAAGCGCCCACTTTCCCAGGTTACATGTCGAGGTACTTGAAATTATTTATTTTAGGGATAGGTCGCGTGTGTCAAACCTCAAAGCCCCCACTTTCCTAGGTTACATGTCGAGGTACTTGAAATTTTTTTTTTTAGAGATAGGTTGTGTATCAAGCCTCACTTGCATGCCTATCTCATGCATGACATCACTAAATTTGTACTCCAGATATTGATCTATCTTGATCTTGCTCAACTTGAACCCCCTTAGCTTCAGAATATGTTTCCTCAGTTCAACCTAACATTAACTTGATAGCGTGTCTTATCAATTAGTACTATGTCACTTGTCTCGTCAATTAGTACTATGTCATTTGCACATAACATATACCGAGACACTTTGACAGCTTGAATATACCACTCAATTCATCCATCTGTAAGGTAAATAAGATTAATTCTCATCTTTAAAAAATGCATGCTGAGAAAATTATAAGAATGTCAATATGAATGTGTAGGCATATTCCGAACAATAAGATTCAAAAATAAGGTCATCTAAAATAAGGTAGAATTAGCCTCCATAATGCACAAGATAAGAAAAACAATATTAAGATTATTTGGACGTGAAGTGAAGATACATAAACACATTAATGAATCAAATAAAATGAAACGAATTTAGTATTGAACTCCATGAAATCATCTAAAATAAGGTAGAATTGACCTCCATAATGCACAAGATAAGAAAAAATAAGATTAAAATTATTTAGACGTAAAGTGAAAATACATAAACACATCAAAAAATTAAATAAAATGAAATCAATTTAATATTGAACTCTATGAAATCACATAAGATGTGGATGTCCCACGAAACCGGCCCCTACGACTTTGGGTAAAGAATAACAAAGACCTGAAGAAAATATCTAAGAAAAAGCAGTAAACTAGTGGATCATATGTCATCTTTAATTTAATAAAATCATATCATAGACTTAGTTTTATAGCCATAGAAAAATTAGCTAGCATCGTAACACGTGTTGATATGATGAAGGAGAGATATTATTAAATCAACAACGGCTATAATACGTCGATGAATATATTATAAATTATATTTGTGATTTGTGAGAAATATGTCACTAATAATTCTAAATTATAGAAAAAATTCAGAGAAAAGAATCACAAAAGAAATAAAATTATACACAAATATTTATTTCATCATGTTTCTTTTTTGTTGTTGTCATTGCAGACAATTATCCATTTTTTTACATCAAATTTTGACTTTTTACAATGTAAATTAATTATTGAACTTCTTCAATTTCAAACAATTATAAGATCTAAAAATATTATAAATCATTTTTCAAGGTAATTTGCTATTGTTAGAAAGTACTTTCTTAAATTAATTAAGTTATACATATTTTTTTTCTTAAATTAATTAAGTTATAATTAGTATTATATTTTCTTTATGAAGTGTGTTATGCCTAATACTTGGTCTCATGTGTACATATTGGCATATTCTTGATTTGTGAACCACTACTACAAAGTAGCAATTGAGGTGAAAAATTGTGACTTTTTTTTTTCTTTCTAAAAGATCATAGAGAATATTATTATTATTATTCCTAATAAAGTGTCAACATGTGGAGCATGGCTTAAAGCCATTATTTGCAATTATTACTTTATGCTAAATCATCATATTATTATCCCTGGTTAATTTATTTATTTGGTAGGTGCATTATTAGGCTTGTAGCTTTGCAACTTGTGGCTAAAAGGATTAAATATATATATCCTTTAAATATTTAAAATATATATTATATATATAAATATGTACACCTTTCTTTAATATTTTCTTCGTCCCAAATTAATTATTTTTTTAAGTTTTATTTTATATTTAAAATATCTGAATTTTTTAAAATTTAATGTGAATGATTTAGACTTTTCTTATATTTATCTTTTCATTTATTGAAGTTTTATATTTTCTAAGAGATACATTTGACTTTACAATGGGCAACAGAAGAAAGTATAGTGTAAATTTTGTCTTTAAATGATTTTCATTACCTTACAAATTCAATTAAAATAGGATGGAGGGAATAATTTTAGTAATATGCTCTTGCCATTTAAATAATTAATTTAAATATATTTTTAAGCTAACTGAATGTTTCGATTAATTGATCTATAAGTGCTAAACGACCATCTTGAATTGAATATATGACTTTGAAATTTCTTGAAAGACATTTAAATTTGGTTGAAAATAGTTGGCTTCTATATATATACATTGTGATAATCAAGAAACATGTAATTTCTAAGTATCCTAGCTAAATATCATGCGCATAACGTAATATCCCAAACCTTTTTGGCCAAAACCAAGTTGGAATAACCCAAAAGGGGTTTAAATATGGTCTAAAAATGATTTCGATGATATTTTTAGTCAAAATATTGAAAGATAAGTTTTTGAGATAAAATTACTTATCCTGAAGAACGTGTGACAAGTCTTCACCCAAAATTATTCATTTTACATCTTTGTTCATAAAACGCACCCAAAGGAAACGGTTTATGCATGCGATTTACATATTGAGTTGTATCCCATTAGACAATCTTGTCCATGATCCCACTTTGTTTAACTATAGGTTAAAATTGATGTCCCTTTATATTATTATTGCCTATACTATAACTACAGTAAATTTAATGATCACAACATTACATTTTACATAAATTAATCCCGTTTTCTTTTTCCTTTCTTCGAGGAAAGTAACTTACCGACAATTCATAATTTTAAAATAATACTTTTGTTTTTAATATAAAAAAATAATTATTTTTCTATTTTATCCTCATTAGTAATTTTTCAAATCATTTCAAGATGTAAGACCATTTATACATTAATTAATATGACTATTGCGATAAAATATTTATATTACATGTAAAATTTAAAATGAACAAGTAAAATTAAACGAACAAAAATTTTTCTCCTAATTAATTCAAATTTACATTAAATCTTTTAAGTCAAGATTTTATGACTAGATGAAATCATTTATTTTAATATATATGTGTGTGTATATGTGTGTATATTTAGTTAATAGTTAAAGTATTTGACCAATTTTAGGAAATAAAAAATATTCTGGTTAATATCGCTACGATTCAATTTATTAGATTCTGATACTATTGACTGATTTGAGTGTTAGATTAATTTCAGAAATTTAAAAAGCATCTTTTTCTTAAAAGCATTTTCGGAACCTCCATTGAACACAAATTGTTATTTAATATTAGTAAATATATTTTTAAAATTAGTTTGTCAAATACAAATTGTTAGTTGCTTAAATACTTTTTTCAAAAATCACTTTTGCCTAAAAAAAAAATTTTCAAAACCAACGTCTTTAAAGAATTGACAAAACAAACTATAGGTTTACTCAGAAGGGTAAAACACTTTTACCTATTGTGTTAATTTCCATTACTAATTTAAATATCACCGATAAGAGAATTATTGTATCATATACAAAATAAATTTAAAAAATTATCGTATTATTATATAATACCCCGTATGATCTTAGTTGAAATTAGCCTAAATAAGAGGAATTAACACAATGAACTACGGTTGAATCAAGGGTATGTCATGGATTTTGGTAGGATTTTTGTGAGTGAAATTTTTGGAAAAAAATTTGCGATTTGTTAGTGCCAAGTCTGGACTTAGCTATAAATCGCACTCCTCAAATATGTTTTGGTATTACTCATAAAACATATTCCTTGTATGCAATTTATGTTTCGAAAAAAAGATAGAGCTATCATGAGGCCAGTCCACCAGGCCAAATCTTTGGTCTGTTTTTAGTTTTAATGAGGGGCATTCCAATTTTTTCCTCATCCCTTCTATACTTAACCCGTACTGTTTAAAGCTTAAACTCACTCTATATCAATACCAAAAGTTATTTTCCTCTCATTAACGCTTAAAACTTTTGAAAATGACGATTGGAGAGAAAAGGAGAAGTTAGGGTTCAAGGATTTCAAGCTCAATCTCCTATTTTTTGCTTCTGTAATTCTTCCTTCTAGATATGTAAGACTTACACAATGTTGAATTGAATCCGTATAATTAAATTTGTTGAAATGGAAAGTTGCAACTAGAATGGAAAATGTACCAAAATTAGTACTTTTGGATTATAAAATTGTAATCTTAACTCGTTCTTATTTTAGATAAAATTTGAGGCAAATCTTACGAGGGTATAAGTTGTAATTTTTTACTTTTTTGAACAAACAATTTTTATGATAAAATTTGTTATTTATCGTATCATGTTCACCTCTGTTCTAACTCGATCATAGCAATGAGTGGCCCCACTTAAAAAAAAGGAATGACACGCTTACATATACACACAAAAAGAAGACAAAATAAGGGACAAATTGATTACAACAGTTGACCAAGGATCTCTCACATGAGTCATATAATCTTTGATTAATCCATAATTATCATGAATGTTGACTGAAATCTACATTCTCTTTAATAATTAAGCACCGAATCCGATTACTGTGATCTTTTTTTAGCACACTAATAATGTAATAATCTTTTTGTATCGTATATTTATGATTAACATAATTCATTACCTAATCAAACAAAAATAAAAACGTCTTCAAATCAATCCTATTTAATTACTCATTATCAAGGTAAATCTTAACGGTACACAATCAGCAAACAAAGATTAAATACATAATTAGTCCATATTATGTGAATTTCAATTCCAATAAGATTTTATTCTTGAACAAAAATTTATTTTTTAATTTATTTCATCTATTCCATGATAGGAACAGGGAAGAATACACGTTATACTACGATTTTGCATTAAAAGATAGATCTTAAGAAATGACAGATCTATTCACTCTATCAATTAATCAAGTCAAATCTGGTGTATCATAAGGAATTTGGGAGATGACATAACGTTAAGAATAATATTTATGAACATAAACAAAATGTTACTTTCCACTATTACCCTCGGACTGAACCTCATTTAATAAAGGATAAACATAAAAAAAATCTCAATAATCCTCTTGAACTTAAAACAATTAACTTATTTTGAATTAATGAAAAAATTCCAACAAAGTGATTTCTTTGTAAATTTAAAACCTCATCTTTATTATGAAAAATAAAAATTCTTTGACATAATTCACACACATCCTTTTTGTCTCTTTAGATAGCCAACATAAGTTGGTCCACCACTTCACAATTTATATATATATAGCAAAACACCACACACATAATGTTTATATTATAAGAATTTGCAGGCATGAAGGAAAGGATACTTCATATTTCATATTTGTATATTTCTTATTGACTATTGGATACATTCTTGTATGTTTTCCAAAAAGAAAAGAACCCCTTTAGTCTCAAGAAACTTCCCACCAACGATTCCTCTATCTTGCTATCTATAAAACAAAAAAGCCATAGTCTTTTCTTTTCAACATATATCTTTTGGTTCATCGTATAGATATCTGGTAACTTTGTTCGTCAAAATATTAGGTGTATCGTCAAGAATCCTAATTTGTATGTTGAATTAAGTTCAACTTGTGCGCATCAATACACCGGTCAGTACAGATATCTAGTAATGTTATTCATCAGAGGATAAACATATATATCTCCGAGAAACCTAATTTGTATATGTATGCAAAATTAGGTTGAATTTGGACGCATCAATCTCTTGGTTGTTTTGTCTATTTTTTTTTCATTAGTATAGATATCTGATAACTTCTATCATCGAAATAAGAGGCCTATATATCTCCAAGAATCCTAATTTGGTAGTAAGCTAAATTAGGTTCACTTCGCAAGCATCTCTGGGTTGTTTTGTTTGCTACCTTTCACCAATACAAAGATATTTGATAACTTTGTTCATCAAGGTACTAAGCATATCTCCAACAACCCTAATTTGTATGCTCAATTAGGTTCATTTTGCGCACATCTCTTGGTTGTAAATATCTAATCGAATTGTAACATCCATATATCTCCAAGAATCCATATTTCTTTGATGGGGAATTGTGTGTTCAAGGGGTTTGGTTTTGGTGAAGTTGATCAAGAAGAAGAAAACAACAAGAAGATGATAAAAGTTGTGACTTCTAATGGTGGCATAATGGAGCTACATGCACCCATCACAGCCCATTGCATCACTAATGAATTTCCAGGCCATGCTATTTATAGAAGCCATGACATGTTTTCTCCACCACTTTATCCTAATGAGGAACTTCATGGTGGTGAATCATACTATCTACTTCCTATATTAAATCATCCTATTATTAAATCCAAAAGAGGAATCATAAGAGATGAAAAAGAAGAGAAAAGTGATGGTGATGATAGTAGAAGCAATTTACCTAAGTCAACACCTTATAGAATGTCATTTGATAATCAAAGGATGCTCAAGGGATCAGAAGCTGAGGTCTTTCCTACCTACAATAGTACAGGTAAGTTGAACTCCCTTTGTCGGAAAATATACATATCTTATATGTCAAATATGTCGTCTCATTTTATGTGAAGGAGTAACTATTTAGGGAAGTCAAACAACTTTTTCTTCGATTATAATTTTTTCTAAACTAGTTAATTTTTGTAAATCATTAGCCATGATCATGATTTATACTACTTTTTCTGTAATCTTTTTTATTTTATTTTAAATCTTTTTGAAAAATTTATACCCCAATTTATTAGTCTCAATCATGATTCTCGTACTTCGGACTCCATGCATATAAATTGATATAGAAGGAGTGTTATATGGATGTATATATATATATATATATATATATATATATATATATGTATATATAATCTTTTTCTTATAATCTGTTTGTGGCGGGCGGAATCT
>JAOTQR010000001.1:37835698-37866856 GCA_025774065.1 Solanum ossicruentum | reverse complement strand
AGGATGGAACTTGTGGTTGAACGTTGGTCTAGGTGTCCAATCGGCACCAGTCATGGCCCCGGGGTTGGGTCGTGACAACATCCCTACATGTCACTTCATGATGATGTTCCCCCTAAGAAGAACTCCCTTGTGGACCATTTCAAACAACAATTTAAAAATGGACACATTTCCCCTTTCAGAACCTTGAAAGGGGCATTCGAAACTCGCCTATTTGTGGATATACATGTGCGAACACAATCCTTATCCTTCCTGTTGATGTATTCATCCTGTTTCACCAAATGGATATTTAAGATTTCCCCTAACTTCACCTTGTCAAACAGATTCTCCGCACCCTTAACCCTCAACATCACAATATTATATTTAAGAACCATCAAATTGACATAGAATTTTACTACCTCAGGTTCATTAACCACCAAATAAGTGTCATAAAATAGATGTAACCAACCTTGTGTGGCCAATTTTCTACACAATGATAGTACTAGTAAAAAATCCCTAACTTCTGGGTGAATTACATACCTGCACAAAACAACCTTAAACCTAAAGTACATGTCCTTAACCATAGCAAGAAACTTCTCCAAATGTTTGTTTATTTTGGGGGGGGAGGGGGGGAGCAAGAGGGGATGTGTCAGAAACATGTTCAGGAGTGACGTTAAGAGAGAAGTCTAGGTAAGCTGGAGAAGAAGAGGGAAAGCAAGTGACTTAATTTTGCAAACCTATTTAAAAATTGACTTAGTAGTGTCTGATGTGAATGCCCGTTATCTGCTATATGTGAAATGGCCATGACCACACATCATCCATTGAATCAGGAGAGGTGGTAGCCGCAGGTGATAGAGGAGGAGACTGTCATGTCCTGAGAGGGTACCTTTGGTAATGGACGACTCTCAGAGACTATTGCTAACCCCAAGAGAGCCACTCGACCTCATCACATTTTTCCAAAAACATTCAAATAGCAAAAAATATCAATGGATGAGAATACTAAAAGAAAAGAAATGACAAATGATAAATAAAGGCCAAAGGCCAAACCATGTATCAATCAATTGAATAAGATTATTATGAAAGTAACTAGTCTAAAATGTAATCCATTCATAACTTAATATTCTAGTCTATTTCATATAGTATGAAGAAGAGCTTTGAGTTTATTGTAGTTATTGAAGAATGTGGTCTCATTTATTTTGGTTTTACTGGGAAAAACAACACCCGGTGTAACAATAGAGGCTACAACTTTAGAATTTTGAAGAGACTCAATAGGGCCATGGTTAATGACTAGTGGCTTGCTGATACGCCTCTTACTAGTGTCACTCATCTTCCTTCAATGGGGTCTGATCTGATACGCCTCTTACTAGTGTCACTCATCTTCCTTCAATGGGGTCTGATCACTACTCCTTGCTGATGGAGATGACTAGTAGATCTGAAAACATCATTAAGTACTTTAAATTTTTGAATCGTTGGGCTGAGCAACTAAGTTTTATGGATATAGTCAGACAATGTTGGATAGGAAGGTTTCAGGCAATCCAATGTGGCTCTTCCATTATAAATTAAAGAGGGTCTTATATACTCTTAGCAATTGATCAAAGATTCATTTGGGTGATATTTTTGCTAGGTTGAAGGAGTATGAAGAAAAACTCAGACTAGCTAACGAGGACTAGATCCATTATAAAGATGAAGGAGTCCATCATTAAATTGAAATCTTAGTTACATTGGTTTAAAAAGGGAGATGCCAACACCAAATACTTTCATGCATGGATAAGAGGAAGAGGAAGAAAGCTTTTTCATTCATATGATTCAAGATGAAGATGGTGATTGGATCCAGGGGGATGAGGGGATCACTGAGGACGTATACACTCATTTTCAGAACATCTTTACTGGAGACGAAAAATATATCAATGAGGAAGTGTTAAACTCTATCCCTAGAATGGTCGCACAAGAGCAAAATGAAATTATGCAAGCCATGCCTACTATGGAGGAGTTACAAAAGGTTATCTTCTCTTTGAGTCCTCATCCAACTAAAGGATCTGATGAAATGAATGGCATGTTTATTAAGAGTTGCTGGAAAATCATCAACAAGGATATCTTAGATATTGTTCAGTCCTTATTTGTGGATAAATTATTCCCAAATATTTTTCACATACCTGCTTGGTGCTTCTCACCAACACTTCCAATCCTAATAAGCTGTCTGAGTTCAGACCTATTAGGCTCGGTAATTTTTTCAAAAAGATTATCTCCAAGCTTTTGTGTCTTAGATTGGCTCCTATTCTCCCTAATTCGATGTCTAAGAACCAATCAGGTTTCATCAAAGGGAGAAGTATTTCTGAAAATAGTATGCTTGCTCAAGAAATTATTCATTAGATTAAGAAACCTAATATTGGTTGTACTGTGGTCATCAAATTAGATATGGCCTAGGCATATGACAGAGTCTCTTGGTCCTACATTTTCTAATAATGAGGAAAATGGGCTTTGGTGAAATCTTTATTGACATGGTTTGGAGGAATATGTCCAAAAATTGGTATTCCATTATAATTAATGGATCAACACATAGTTTCTTTAATTCCACAAGAGGTCTCAAACAGGGTGACCGCTTATTTCGTGGTTTGTTTATCTTGGGTGTTGAAGTCCTATCCATATTTCTTAACAACCTTCATCATATTCCTAATTTCAATGATTATTATATAGAGAAGTGGGGTCTGCAAATTAATCCTCTCAGCTTTACGGATGATATTATTATTTTCACTTATGGCAAAACTAAGTCCCTGAACATGATTTTGAAGGCACTGTCTACTTATGAAAGTGTGTTAGGTCAACTGGATAACAGGAAGAATAGCCACCTCTTGGTGCCTTCAAACGCCTTCAAGAGTGATTTTGATAGAGTGGAAAAGATCACTGGCTTCATGCAAAAGCAGGACCCAGTTACTCACTTGGGATGCCCCTTATACATTGGCAGACAGAGAGTTACTTCTTTTTCTGATATGGTTACCAAAGTAATAGCTAGGATATTTGGTTGGCAGACAAAGATCCTTAGCTATACAGGAAAGAACTACTCTGATTAAGCATGCTTTAAAATCCCTACATGGTCATCTTCTTTCAGCTATGACTCCACCGTCTAACATTATAAAACAAATTTAGAGTATCTTAGCTGATTTTTTGTGGGTGGATGAATAATAACAGAAAGTATCATTAGTCTTCTTGGAAAAGTTTATGTTTTCCTTATGATGAAGGTGGTATTGTGGTTAGAATGATCAATGAAATGTGCAAATCTTTTCATTATACACATAGGTGGATTTTTAGAACTAAAAACACTCTTTGGGGTGAATTTTTAAGAGACAAGTACACTCAGAGATCCAATCCAGTGAGCAATAAGAGAGGTACTGGGGATTCTTTGGTTTGGAAGCATATGATTGAGCCTCTCCATCCACTGAAAAATCAATTCTGGGACCTATTCGTTTTGGTGGGATAACAGGTTAGGGTTGGTCCCTTAGCTAATTTATGTAATGAGATCCACAAGTGAAACAACACTAAGGTTACAACTTTTATTCAAGAGGGTCACTGGAATGTATATCTCATCACTCACATAGCTTCTCCACAATATGTTGCCACTATTTTAGGTACTCACCTTTATATACAACATGGAGTCCTTACAAGCCTTACTGGAAGGTAAATACAAGTGGTGATTTCATTACTTCTTTTGCCTGAAACATCATCAGAGAAACAAGAACTAAGAGTAAGGTTAATATTTACACTTGGAACAAGAATATTCCTTTTATGTATTCCTTCTTACATTAGAGGGCACTAAGACGAAAACTACCTACTAATGAGAAGCTTACTAGCTTTGGACAAGATCCAAAAATACAAGCCTAGTATAGATACTAATGAGCATGTTTTCTTTAGTGGTAGCTTTGCCCTCAATGTATGGAATTAGTTGTTGGATCTTATGGGGTCAGTAAGGATTACCCACCCCTTAGGAACTATATCATGAGGTGGTCGGATACAAAGCACAATAATGAGGATTACAAATTGTCGTTAAAGGTAGACACTCATTTTATTTGATGGAATATATGGAAAAATAGATATGCTGTAAAGCAATCCAATTTAGCTAGAGTTAAATACCTTATTATTAGAGATATCTCCTACATGGTGAGGACAGCATAACCTTACATCTCATGGCCTTTAAGTGGAAAAATATAGTTACTATAGCAGAAAAATATGTGCATGACATCAAGATAAACTCATGTTCGATAGGCTAAACCTCCTAATCAGTAGGTCAAATTGAACACTGAGGTAGTGCCATATTTAATCCCAGAAAATGGGGGTTGGAGGCATTATTAGAAACACTACTGTAGATTTTTTGCTTGCCTATCATCACCTATTGTTGAAGGACCTAATGACCAAGCTGAGATGTTAGTTGCTATTTTCGTATGGTTTAGTGTCTTCAAATGGGTTTCAGCAAGGTTATCTTGGAAGTGGATTCAAAGCTACTATAGAAATGTATTAATTCTCATCATATTAGTATTCCTTGGAACATACTTCAGGGGATCACCAGATCGCATCATTACATCACTCAACTTCATGGTTTTAAATGCAATCACACTCTTAGAGAAGCTAACTATGTGGCTGATCTTTTAGCCAAACATAGTCATCAGTTCACTAATCCTCAGATTTATTTTAATATGCAACAAATGCCCAATGAAGCATAATCTTACTGCTACCTTAACAAGATGGAGTGGATACCTTTAGAAGAAGAAAATTGAAGCGGATCAAAGAACCACCTTAAGGTTCCTTTGTGATGTTCTACATTGACCTAGACCTCTCCTGGTCCTGCTATCCTTTCCTTTGGATTTTCTTAGCTGGTTAGGTCCTTAGGATTAGTAGTAGGTTTTTTTATTTTCCTTTTACTTATGTAAGGGGAGAGTCTCCCTCGTTTATCGCTTTCCTAGATTATATGTATTGAGATGAGTTCTCTACTAGGTGTAGTCTAGGTTTTCTTGTATTTTAGAAAAGAGGACAAGTTGGCCAACTAGGTAGGTTGCCTGACTTGTGAACAACTATAGGGCAGAGGTAAGGTCTATGTCACCCTCCATTATACTTTTGTTTTTTGTTTCATTTATGATAAGGCCTAGGAGTGTTGCTCATCCCCTGACCTACCACAAGGGTCATCGACATAAAAAAACATTCTTGTCTATGAAGCCTCTATCCATTGACAAAGTGGTTCCAATGATAGACCCATGGTTATTACAAAATAGTATAAATAAGTCTAAACTCAATGCAAGAAAAGAAAAGGATGTCTTTCGAAAGTAATGGAGGGCTCACTAATTAGCTCAAAGCAAATGGGTCTGGGGAACTAATTGATGACCGCTAGTACTTGTCTCTGCATCATGAAAAGATGCAGGCCTAAATGGATGTCAGTAAGTGGAATGTATAAGTATGTAAAATGATAAAAAGAAGCATGTAAAAGAAGAACAACATCAACTCAAATATCTCAAATCAAGAAGTAGGAAACTCAATCAGCATGTCAAGAGTCTAAAGTAAGAATGTAACTTAGACAGTAACCACTCATGTACCATCTAGTCCAATTCGCACAGAGTACTATCAAGGCCTAAATGGGAGTTTCTCTAACCGATAACCATCACCTATGAGCCGATGATAATACAACAAAGTGATTCATTGCCATATCTATACCATACCTTTCTAGGCTAAGGGACATCCCATCAGTCAATCCAAAATCAGTAACATCAAGTCCTTTTTGGGACAATAGGAAATATCTTATTTTACGGTCCATCCTCTCCTATACTGGCTATGTAATTGAGTCTTGATTGGACTTATTCTTACTCAATTTGATGCTCAATACTCCTCCGAAGACTCAACATGCTCATAAGACATCAACCCTATGGTTAACTCATTCATCTAGTCTCATTGGACATTTGTCAACTCAGGTCATCACATCAACTATCAGCTATTTGGTTACATTCTTTAATGGTTCAACTCTTGACTCATAAAGACTCTATCATGCATCATTCTAACTCATAGTATTTAGGAAAACAAAAGTAGAATTAAAGCATTTAGGATTCTATCGACTCTTTTGGCACAAATCTACTCATACATACCCATTTAAGTGAAATATGTAAAAATAAAAAGAATTTATTCTAGGGTTCATGTACTAAAGTAGAATCATCTATTCCAAGTATTTAATTCATAAAAATAGTAATTCAAGCAAGATCACATAGGAATACATTAGGATTTTAGAGAACCTTCAAGAAACATTCATGGGAGACCTAATTTATTCACAACAACATCAATTTGGATTATGGGAGCACATGGAAGAATATAATCCATGTTTTGGTTAGCCCTACTATCATGCCCCGGGCCTAGGGTGTAGTAGTGACATAGCGAATGGGAACCCAAGAGTCCCCAAACAGGCCTCAAAGTATCCAAATTCAAATAATCGATTCAGAAGTGTATTCAAATAGTAAACACATAGTTCTAAGGGTTGGGAAAGTAGAACTCATGCTATAGGCATATCATAGGGAAAGGAATTAATATGGATTCACATAACACTTAGCATATAAAGATTAAGGGGCGTGTAAGTATGACTCAGTCTATGTAGGGAAATTTGGGACATAGGATCTTCCATATTTCCACCTCAAACATACATACATATCATAATTCTCATAATCAATCCATGGTAGCCATGTCCAATAGATAACCATAATCGTAAGATTCAAATACAACACATAACATATAGATTTGACGAGAGTCTACAAGATGTCCAACAATACCTCTAGTCATAAGATAAGACGGAGCCAAGACATGTCCCGGCCCAACCTCAAAGTAAATAACACAAATGGAAGCAACATATATAGAGGAATGGTGGCTTGTCCTTGGAAGATAGGACTTATGGCAACAAATGTCTCACATATGATCTAGCATCAAATAGTAGATGAAGGTAATCTCCGGATCCTACATGGTTAGATCACATAGGCAAAAATATGAGTCAATATGTTTGTATGTAGTAAGTATGTGGGCATGCAATATGTATGACTTATCAAACTTACATTTCAATGTTAAATGACAAGGGCACATAATATAGAAAGAATCATATATCCAAAGAAGGGTAGTATTCAATATGCCATGAAGTCCGTGATGCATGAAATGCAATTATGCTCACATATAGTGAGGATGTGACCTCAACCGACATATAACACCAAGCGAGCTATTACTTGGAATCTTAATTTATCTCCACACCAGAAAAGAAGTGGTCTTTGCCAAAGGTAAACCATACTTATACTTATGGGCCTCCCATTTCGGAGAAGTAACCTTCCTTATAGGTCTCCCATTTTGGATATAATTTTCATATCATTTCTAGCGGTTCATGCCTCAACTAACAGGATGAGCCTCATATCTTTCTAATGGGTCATGCCTCAACTAACGGGATGAGCCTCAGATCTTTCTAGTGGGTCATGCCTCAGCTAATGGCATAAACCTCAGATCTCCACACCCATGTTGTCACATAGTCAAAGGAAAGGGAGAGGGCCCTTGGGAAAAGCCCTAACACCCCCAATCCATCAGTGCGAAGTCAAAACATCCTTCGAGAATACTTATACATATACATGATTTCAGAAGAGGCAATAGTCATTTCAAATCCTTTGAAAGCACATTTAGGCTCAAAACCCAAACACATTTATAATAATTCTTTCTTAAGCTCAAATGCCAAAGAATAGTCATAATTCATAATTCTCATACATCGAAATAGCTCATTAATATATACAAAATGGTGCAAGCACCCATAATGCTCAAAGATCCATAATCATAGATATTTGTGTAATCGCAATCTTGTTATAACCAAAATCTTATCAAAGTCATATCATAAAATATAATTGGGCTTAACCCACTCATAATTTTCATAAAAATCCAATTTTCATGAATGCATATGCCATGAATAATGTGGGAATGACATGGGTACCTGAGATTCAAACATAAATCAATAATATAATATGAAATTGACGTAAAATTCACAATCATATCCACATCTAAATAGGAATATAAATCATCCAGGCATAAATCATGCTTTACAGGGGACATACTTTTTCATAACTTCATAGCTTCAACATAAATCGTCATAATATGGCTTAAAGTAACTTAAAATCATAAATAAAGTACAATCCATACATTAATTGAATTAAGAAATCAAAATAATGAAAACCTACATTTAAAGTAAGCTTAATTTCATGGAAAATTTCTTGAAAAGATTTGGGTCTCCTTTATTGGAAGGAACCAAGGATCAAAACCCACATACCTTGCTTAGGAAGATGAATTTGAGATGAATTTATCTTGAAGTTTAAACCCTTATTGAATCCTATCTTGGATATTGAAGATGAGACTTGGAGAGAATTTTGAGACTGCGATTTTAGAAACTAGGAGTTAGTCTTGAATAAGGGGTTACAATGTAACACCCCACAACTCCGTTGATAGGTCCCAAAATTTCTTGTTGTATGTGTACAAGATCAAACCTAGTAATGCCTTACATGTACCTATATTCTAAGGCCCATTCATGTTTGTGTTATGTGTATTAGAACTGGATTGGATTCGTGATGAACGCTCAATACATGCTTCTATTTTAAGGTCAAAACGATCGTTGAAGTAAAAAACCTAACCAAGGTTAGGGTCGAATCCCACAGGGAATACGGTGCTTTGGCAACTTGGTTCTCCAATAACAATTCAAACATCAACTACTTCATTCTTTAAAAGGGGTGGGGGGATTTACAATGATTGATAGAAAATTAAACGAAACTAATAAAAAGGAGAGATAATCAAATTGCAGAGCAACTTGGGAAGTTATGTTCCCCATGATTCACTGACTTAAACACCCTGGATAAGACAACTTTAATTGGGACATTACATGCAAGATGGTAATTTAGGTTCTTCTTGCCTCGTCTAAAGGTGAATGTCGATAGTGTGGTCAATCTTCATAGTGTGCAAAACTAACTATTACCCATTGTCCCATTCAACCTCTCCTTGGCGGGGTTTGGTTGATTGGATGAGAACATGTCATTGAATTATCTTAACCATTCCCCTTTCCTATTCATCAATACCTGGACTAGGATCATGACACTAGGTGGGGCTTAATGTTGGCCATAATCAACCAACATGCAAAATGAAAGAAAATGACTAATACATGCAAATACCCAACTCAAGAAGTGCGATTAATTTGGGTTTTCTAAGTCTGATTCTCATGATTCCCATAGCCCCAAATTGTGGGTTTAGCTACTTATGACTTGGGACAATAAATCAATAATGAATGAAGAAGACATAGTTAATCACTTACCTAAAGAGAATGAAGAACAATAAAACCAACTTTGTATTTAGAATCACAAGCTTGAAAGTTGTAATGAATCCACAATTGAATCTAATCTCCAAATTTGATTCTCCAAATATAAAACCCAAAAAACATCCCTAAACTTTCGTACTCTCTAAGTCTATATGTTGTGTTCACTCAAAATCTATCGAAACCTCCTGCTAAAGACCTAAAACATACTATTTATAGTTTTTACAAACGAGTCCCTAATTTAATTAGAAAATTAGGTCGGTGTCTGCTACGACTCATAGTTACGACTCTTAGTTTTCCCTATGAGCTATAATCAAGCTTTCATGGTCAGCATCTTGCATTTTGAACTTCTCTGTGGTAGTCCAAAATTGCATTTCTTGGTCCAATCTTGATCAACACTAGAACTTGATACGACACCATCCTTTACGACCCATAGAAGGGACTACAACTCGTACCTCAGGCTCGTATAGATGAACTTCACATTTTCAGACTTTGCTTTTGAACACTGGTAGTATATATGAGACCACCTCTATGACTCATTTTGTTCTATGACTTGCAGAGAGTCCCGTAGGTCATAAAATCAGTAAAATTCTACAACTTTTTCCAAAATTGAGCCAACCTTTATTTTCTACAAAAACAAACACAAAAACACATAGAAACCATAAAAGTTGTATTGAGAACACACAAAATCCTATGTTTTAAGCATCAAATGTGTTGTATTTTAACAGCACATCGAAACCCTCAACTTATCATTGTTGCTTATCCTTAAGCGACGACTCAACCTAAATAGAAAATAAAATAACACATAGCAATCAACCCAATGACATAAACCATACTCGAATCCAACTCAATTACCCATATCAACTTTTTCAAAACAAGAATCATGTAGCTATTTATCAATCCACATTATGTTGATATATCTGACAACAAAACTACGAAAAACAAAGGAATATCAACAATCTACAATCACTGAACATGTAAATTGTTGACAATATAGTGCAAACGCCCACACAAGAAAGAAATTCCTATTGAACACTCAATGAAAATTTCAAAATTTAGCCATGGGACTGTGCAAGCATACTCACTCTCAGAAATGACATTCTTGCATGATAACATATACCATAGGCTTTCCCATATAGTCATGACCCGGACTTTTGTCTAATTGGGCTAGGATCACTTTTGGACTTCATATGCTTGTAATGTAGGGTCCTGGGGCTTTGGTATGGCAATTTGGACAATTTGTGACTGAAGGCCAACACTGAACCACACTTTTTGACACTTTCACCTTGACACTCAATCATTTCCACCCTATTCTCCCTTTCTTCTTCATATTTAAGCTTTTCCGGTATTTTCTTCACATTTTCAGCTTTCGCCTCATTTTCACACATCATTTTGCTTGTTCAACTCATTCTAAGGCATCTTTGTCTTTTTTTTTCACTCGGTACATGATTTTCCTCTTTTTCCTTCTATTTTAAACTCACCACCACATTTTTGATATTTTACCCCTATACTAGCCACCCTCAACTTAGGCTCTTAGCCTATATCAAAGTACACAATATCTATTCCCCAAACTAGGGCCACTTTTTGGTAGCCACCCTCAACTTAGTCCTTTTGCCTAAATCAAGTTTCACATTGTTCAAGGATAGAGTAGGGCGAATCTCATGGTATTTCAGTAAACAAGACTAGATGTTAAGAAAGAAGTGGTACATGTAAGGCTCAAATATCGGGAACAACGGATGAATTTCTCATTTGGTTGGTCATTTAAGTTCAAAGTAGATTAATTCAAAGAACAACAACCTAAAATCCCTTCCTAGTCCATGTAATCTCCAATCCAACTTAAAGTAATAGGGAAAGTTTTGAATTAGCACACAATGCAAGAACATAACAAAATCAGCTCACACACATATGACATTGCATACATAACCAACAAAAACTCAAAATATCATGGTTCATGTATCATTTTCCCTCACTTTATCAGAACAAATACAGCAAAATCATTCAAACATGTATGGTTGCAATATAACAACTACTCAAAAATTTTGTTGGGTATTAATTTTCAAATATTTCATAAACCATCAAAAACTAGATACACGCCACATATTAAACTACTATATACTACTAATATTGTCTAAGGCATTCTAAACATGCCGGTTCAACAAAAATTAAATATCTACGATAAAAAAATAGAAGTAAGAAAACTTCGGGATCAAAATTTGGGGTATGTATGGACTAAAAGCTACTCAAACTTCACCTTAGTCCATAGCTCCCACACCCCATTGAAAGAAATGTATCTTGTAATCAAAATATAATATCAAAATCAAAATAAATACAAGAGGTCAAAAAACTAACAAACACATCTTGATGCCTCAGCACCAGTCTCTAGCTGCCTCTAGTTATCTCCCTTCCGGTAGGGTAGTTTGCATCGCACCTGCACTGGATAAGCTAATACCAAATAATATATCCTTCTATTGGATTTGTATTTGCTCTTTTTCTTCTCTTGATTCACTCAAGACTCTCCCTAGGTCATCTTTTTCAACTTTCTTATCAATCTCGGAGGTCTTCTGATGCACCTGCTGCTCCTCTGCATTATCACCCTTATCAATGGGTCTCTTTCCGCTAGCAGGCTGTAGGTGATCCTCTGAAGTAAAAGGAGCAAATAGTGGATCCTCTAATGGGGTAGACTCGAGAACTACAATTGGAGCCCCAAATAAAGAAGTCAAGTTAGTATTAAATCTTTTAGCACCTTATGAAAGGCTGAAAAGTCTGATGGCCGATCCTTGGCTAGCCTCTTCTGCTCCTGCGCCTCAAAGGTGTTAACATGGGCATCCATCATAACAATACGCTCATCAACTATGGTAGTGGTGAATGCCTTGCATCAAGACTCTGAGTCCTCAACTATCTGTCGGACCCACGATCTAATCTGCTGCATGAGCCAAGACATGAACCTCTTGGCTCAGCATGTGATAATCTCTGCGCCATGGTTTGAAAAGTAATCGCGGACACGTGAACCATGCATGGTGTGAAAACTATTGATGTATAAGCCTCTGGTATAGGTGTAGCTGAAATGGGACCCCTCTCAATGTCGACTACCTCAGGCTGTTGGGATCTATTATTAGTAGCAACGTCTGGAGTAGTAGTGGGGGTAGACATTAAACTCTAAACCTGTTGCTTTGGCATGAATGCCTTAGGCATGGAAGGAGGTTATGGCCTCTGAAGCACCACGGGGTTCTCATTAGCCTTTATTAGGTTGGGATTTTTGTGTAGAGGGCCGCAACTAAAGGATCTATCTGAAGTTGTAATTTGCTGCTACGCAGAGTCAATAGCTAAAAATCTAGAATGGTATGAATGTGGTCCTCCTATGTGTCGACTCATGAATTTGCTTGGCTATGAGTCGTGCCCAATCAAAGTCACAGCCAGCTAGAATGCTGGCTACCAAAACTGCTCGCTCCAATGTAAGCACATTATCCATGAAAGTCAATCGGATACGAGATCTGACAATGGCCCACCAGAACATGACGAGGAAGGAGAGGTAATCCTTCACAACTGTCTCTGAATGTGAAGTGACCCTGCCAGGCTCTGGACCACGCTCAGCAATATGTTCGGCAACCCATCTCAAAAGCTCTCTCCTCTTTGTTGTATTCTTTGCAATCATAGTTGTCCTGATCTATCTCAATCTATGTTCAAACTCAGCTGTAGAACTTGGTGTTCAGTACATAGGACCAAATAGTACACGATAGATCATCTCCTTCAATATATTGACCCATCGTCCTCTTACTAACACCTCTCGTAATCCAAGCTGGTCGAGAGGTTTCTTCCCTTTGGGAAGATCCTGAAGTATGGTGGTTGTATAGGCTGCATAAAATTCCTCCACCTTGACCGGAGAATAATGATTAAATTAGCAGCCAACCACCTAAGCCCATGTCATGTCATAGCGGTCATAAAATCCTGGGACATGGCTCTATTTAGTATCAATCAATCGGGGCTTCTCATAAATCAATTGTATGGTCTTCCCTTGCCCCTTTGGTTGTAGGCCCTCATCAAATATAGTCTTCATGCGCCAAACACCCCATCAATGAGTCATAGCATTTGGTGTTGAAAAAGTATATAGGGAACCTGAGGAATGTGCATTTCTCTGACTTGAGAGGCCTCATTGGAACTAGACTCCATGCCTGAAGGAGTCATCTATGGCATACTCTACTCAGACTCATCACCACTACCCTCCTCTTCAGATTGGGAGGGACTATCATCTCGAACTTGAGTCTAGGTAGCTCTTGCAGTATCCCTACTTCGAGGCACCTTTGCTTCTACATCAGGATGAAAATTGACTCACTCAGCTGAGCCTAATTGTTGTTTGAGTGCTCAGTTTTAGAAGGCTCGTCTACAAGTTTGCTTTTGAAGGCTTGAATTGCTGCAAGTTTACTTTTAAGGGCACTGATATCTGGAAATAATTATTAAGCAAACCATAATTTACCCCAAACAATCAACAAATAAAAGACAAGAATAAAAGAAAAGCATAACAAAAAGTAACTTGAATTAGGCACAGGTAGTTGTTACAACATCTAGGTATGACTCATAGTTAGGACTATGAGTTCTACTGTGGTCTCATGAACTAGGGGTGCATGACAATATTAAATATTGGAACTACATAGCAAACTCAGTTATGACTCTTAGCTGTTGCTATAGGTTGTAGATTAGTTTCATATGAGGTACCAAGGATAGAAGTTATGACAGGCATGAGTCCATAAAACCCAACTATGGTTCATAAAGGAATCTACGACCCATAGGCGGGTTTCATATGATGAGTATAAAGGAATTGAAAGTCACTGTCACTTCCAACGAGAGGCAATTACGACGCGTAGACACATCTATGAGTCATAGAAAACTCCCATATCAGGAAGCAACAGGTACTTGAAACAACTCACTCACCACAAGGACCTTACAAAAAATTGAAACATAGTCCTAACAACATCGAAGCGGGTCATGCAAACACTCATATTAGAAGCATATGACCCATCCCCAAAAATCATCACAAAGCAACTATTCTACCCCATCAAAAAAAAAAACAATTAACACTCAATCAATGTAATCTTCCCCAACTCATTCGAACATGAACTTTTGTCACCATCCCCCAGGTCATGCAACACAAGATCATTCAATCACACTCAGAATTAATTTGAGGAAATGATTCAATAGTACATCAAAAATTGACTAACAAATGATTTCAGCAACATCAAATTAACAAAACATGATATTTCTCTTATAAAAATGAAAACTTATGGACATCCATATCACAATGGCAATCATTAAATCATGCAAGACAGTAGATAGCTTGATCATTTGCTCAAAATCTTAAGACCATAACACTAAACTCTAGGCATATCAATCAACTATCTCAAAGGCAACCCTAGTTTAGTATCAGTAAATCACATGCAACAAGAATATCATACTCAATACATATTCTATCACATTCAGCAACTCACCCAAGTTTCAACATAATCATTTAAGATCAATACTAGCTTAGGAACTTACCACAAGCACTGAAGAACTTGAAGAGAGAAGATGAAAATGATTGATGAAAACCCTAGGTGTTGTTAGAAAAATCTCATAGGAAAAAGGGTTTTCATGCTAGAGATATGGTCGGAAAAAGTTAGTAAAAAGGATTGGGGTAATTTTCACCTATTAGGGTTAAAAAATGGGGTTAAAATAATTTAACCACTATTTATACGATACCAGGTCGCGGTTAAAATGCACCAGGTCAGGTCCACAAAACCCCAACTATGATTTACAACTTGAGCTACAACTCGTAGGTCTTGGTCTCATAGACCATCCAACACTTAGGAAAATTTCAAAATATACTTGCACACTACAAACTCCATTCATGGCTCGTAGAATGCATAATGAGTCATAAAAATTGTCTCATAGCTAGAGTACTAATTTTATCTGATCTCTGTAACTCTCTATGAGATAGGACTATAAGTCGTAAGGTGTAATACTACTCATAGGCTTGGTCATAGAGACTGCCTCAGATGCAAATCTCTACAATTTTTCCATTTTGTTCAACACCTACACATTCTTCTCAAACCATACCATTTTCTCAAAATGTAACCTATACAATGTCTAAAAATAATAATCAACACACGATCAAAACACTACCTAGGTGTTGCCAGAAAATTCTCACCAGAAAAAGGGTTTTGGTGCTAGAAATATGGTCAAAAAATTTTGGGAAAAGGATTGGGGTAATTTTCATGTATTAGGGTTAAAATTTGGGGTTAAAATAATTTTGACCTCTATTTATACCTTACCAGGTTGCAGGTAAAATGCACCAGGTCAGATCTACAAAACCCTGACTACAAGTTGTAGCTTGAACTACGGGTCATAGTTCTTGGTCTCGTAGACCATCCAACACGTAGGAAAATTTCAAAACATACATGCGCACTGCAAACCCCATTCATGACTCGTAGCTTGTATTATGAGTCATGAAGTTGGCTGATAGTTAGAGTGCCAACTTTATCTAATCTTTATAGCTCTCTACGGGATAGGAGTATGAGTTGTAAGGTGCAATATGACTCATAGGCCGGGTCATAGAGACTGCCTTAGATGCAAATCTCTACAATTTCTCCATTTTGTTCAATACCTGCACATTCTTCTCAAACCATAACATTATTTAAAAATGCAACCTGTCCAATGTCTTAAAATAACAATCAACATAGAATCAAAACACTACCTAAAATTCCACAAAATGAAAATGGACTTAGAAACACGCATAAGATCAAAACCTCTTGGGTTGCCTCCCAAGTAGCACCTGATTTAATGTCACGGCAAGACATGGTCATATAGAATTATCAATATTCCTCAACACCCAACACTTCACTTTTTCACTCATTGAGGTGCTTCATAGATTGTCAAATGTCAAAAACCATTTCTGCATCATTTGCCCTAAACCTGAGTTAACCAAAATCCATATCCACCAAGGCTCTCCCTATGGAAAAAAATAGTCTTCCCAGAATAATACTGACCTCAAAATCAACCTCAAAATTAAGAATCGCAAAATCTGTCAGGAATATGAACTTATTCATTTTCATTAACACATCGTAAAGTATTCCCTCTAGTTTCTTGATTGTACTATCTTCCATTAATAACCTCATCCTCATAGGAGTAGGGGAACCTAAATTAAACTTTTTGAACACTGCAAGAGGCATCAAGTTGATACTTACTCCCAAATCACACAATGCTTTTGCAAACTCCATATTGCTGATGGTACATGGGATAAATGCACTGGGATCTTCCCTTTTATGGACCAAATATTTGGTGGTAATTGAACTACAATGCTGGAGCTCTTGCGAAAGCTCTTGGCTCATGGTGTGCTTTTTAGTCACCAAATCTTTCATATATTAGGCATACATGGGCATTTTCTCTAATACTTCAATAAGAGGAATGTTGATCGACAATTGTTTCAACATAGAGACAAAATATTTGAATTTACCATCCTTCTCCTTTTGAGTCTTTGTGGAAAGGGAAGGGGAATCCTTGGGATGGTCTTACCCTTCTCTAGCTCCATAGACACTTCAATGCTTACCCCATCCTGGTTGCCTTCATCTCTTTCATTCACACTCTCTTCCACAATTCTGTCTTCATGCCCAACATCTACAACTACTGGCATCGAAGGATCAATAGTGCTCTTGCCTCCCCTAGTCATGACCGCCATACTATGCCATTCACTTTTTTGGTTTTGGACTGTATTGCTTAGCAATGTACCTTTTTGGCATTAATTTAATTGAGTTAACACTTGACCAAATTGTTTCTCTAATTGCTTCATGGCCACCGGATGAGACTCTATTTTCTGATTGATACTAGAATAACTGGACTTCATCCTCTTGAAAGTCTCATCTTGTGTTTCGATTTTCTTAATCAACCGATCAAATATATTTTCAATTCTTCAATTGCTAGCCATTGCATCATGATTATGGTATACATAAGGGCCACTCCTATAACTATCTTTTTGACCGCACTGGGCTTCTGGTAGCCTCTCTCTCTCACAATAACCCCCACAGTTATCTCTGTATGCACCTTCTCGATTATAGTTTCGACCTTGGATTTCAGAATCTTGACGCCAATAGTCTGAATCAGACCCTTGGGCATTGCTCCAAAACCCACCTTGTGGTTACTAAGAAAGCAAGAAACTTCATCATAATAATGTTCTTCATACCTGTGCGCTCTAGGAGGTTGGTGGACTACTGCATGAACTCTCTCTTGACTTTGGTTAACCACCAAGTCCATACTCATGCGGAGTTGAGAAAATTTTTGCATGATCTTCTCATTGATTTTAGCTTTTTGCGAACTAACATTCACTCTACATGAGCTTCTTGTAGAAGCTCTATCCTTTTGTCGCCATGCTCTATTAGTCTTGACTACTTGCCCTATCCTTTCTACTATCCTTGTGAACAATTGATCAAAGAACATCCCTCCCATAATGGTATCAGCACAAGCTTGACTATTCTCATCAAGAGCCTGATAGAAAATCTCTACTAAGGCATCATCCACGATCTTATGGTCTGGAACACTCCTCAAGCATTTTGTGTACCTCTCCCACGTTGTGCTAACGGAATCATCCAAAAATTGCTCAAAGTTATTGATTTGATCATTAAATTTAAGCTTTTTGACCTTGGAAAGTATATCTCAAAGAAGATTCTTTGCAATCCTGCCAACTGGTGATTGAGCTCTGTGGGAGTTTTGATAGCTAAACTGTTGCATTACCGGTAAGAGATAGAGGGAAGATGCAACTCACTGACATCCATAGAAAGATTCTGCATACCCATCACACTCTTGCACATAAAAGCCACATTATGCAGAAGGCTATGGGGATCCTCAGAAGGTATACCAATGAATAAACCGCAATTTTGAAGCATCAGGAGCAATCTACTTAACACCATGAACTTAGTGTCAGCTGGTAATGGTGGCAATACGATAGGACTAGTAACATATATGGGCATGGAATTTATTTAGTATTGGTTCCATCCATAGGCATTCTCATTGAAATCCCTAAGTTGTGGCCTATTCTCCTTTGGTGGTGGATTTCATCCCTCTCATCAATATTATCAATAAAATTTACAGCTTTTTCACAGTGATATTTACATTCGATTAGGCCATTCTCCTTGTAACACATTGGATCTCAAGATTAATTGGAGATAAGGAATGCCTTGACTCCATGTATTAGGCATACACACCTAGTATACCCAAAAAGAACTAAACGAACAAAAACAAAAACAAAAGTAAAATACAAGAGAACTAAGGAATTAATACTTGAATTAAAACACTAGTGAAACCAAATCAAAGCATCATCATATTCCCTGGCAACGATACCATTTGACTTGATTAACGGTCAAGATAGACCTCTATTTTAAGTTCAAGGCAATTATCGAAGTAAACAAACCTAAACATGGATATTGTCGAATCCCATAGTGAACCTAGTGCTTTGCCAACTTGGTTCACCAATAATCAATTCTAACATCAACTACTTGATTCTCTAAAAATGGGAGGGAAGGGAGGGGGATTTGCAATGATTGATAGGAATTAAACTAAACTAATAAAAAGGAGAGACAATCAAATTAGAGAGCAACTTGGGTAGTTCTGTTCCCCATGATTCACAAACACCTCGAATAACACAACCTCAATTGGGACATTGCATGCAGGATGGTAATTTAGATTCTTCTAGCCCTCTTCTGAAAGTGAAGGTCAAATTTTACTATAGGGCTTGGCCGGCCTCCATAGTGTGCCAAACTAACCATTACCCATTATCCCACTCAACCTCTCCTTGGTTGGGTTCGATTGATTAGACAAGAACACATTATAAATTTTGTTAACCATTCCCTATTCCTATTTATCACTACCTAGATTAGGATCATGATACCAAGTGAGGTTTAATGTCAGCCACCATCAAACAACATGTAAAAGGGACAAAAATGGCTAATAAATGCAAATACCCAACTCAAGAAGTGCAATTAATCTAGGTTTTATAAGTTAGATTGTCATGGTTTCCACAATCCTATGTTGTGGGCTTAGCTACTCATGACTTGGTAAAATAAATAAATAATGAAGGAAGATGACATAGCTAATCACTTAAAGAGAATGAAGAATAATAAAACCCAATTTGTATTTAGAATCACAAGCTTGAAAGTTATAATGAATCCACAAGTGAATCTATTCTCCAAATATGAGTCTCCAAAGATAAAAACCAAAAAACTACACCAAACTTTCATGCTCTCTAAGTCTCTCTGCGTGTGTTCTCTCAAAATCTATCAAAAACTCCTGCCAAAAACCTAAAATATACTATTTATAGTATTTACAAATGAGTCCTTAACTTAATAAGAAAGTCTAGTCAACATCTTCTATGGCTCATGGTTACATCTCGTAGTGTACCCTACGAGCTGTAATCGGGCTTTCGTGGTGAGTATCTTGTATTTCGGACTTCACTGCTATGATTCACCTCTACAAGTTGTAGTCTGGTCTATAATTCGAACTAACTTCTCGTAGTCCACACTTGCATTTCTTGGTCCAATCTTGCTCAACACTGGAACTTGCTACGACACCATTTTTTACGACCTGTAGAAAGGACTATAGCTTGTACCTGGGGACCGTAGCTGAACTTCACTTTTCATACTTTTTTGTTGAATAGGGGAAGTATGTATGAGACAACCTCTACAACTTGTAGATTGGACTACGACTTGTAGAGGGTCCCCTAGATCCTAAAATCAGCAAAAGTCAGCAACTTTCCCAAAATTGAGCCAACCTGTACTTCCTACAAAAACGAACACAAAAATATATAAAAACCATAAAAGTTACATTGAAAACACACAAAATCCTAAGTTTTAGGAATCAAATGTGAATGATTTTGAAAACACGTCAGCTCATAAGAGACCTCTAGTACTTACTCAAGTTCAAAGGTTTCCTATCGGTTAAGTTTTTTACTTTGGATTATGCAAGGATCAAAATTAAATGATCATTACTCATATCATAAAAAGAATTAGGTGCCCCGTTATCTGCCATATGAAATGTCTTTGAATTAGCTTTCCAACACAACTAGTATAACCTCATTTGGTGTTCGGAGTCAAAAGTTATGGCAAATTTACTGAGGATTGTCAGTGTAGAGTTACAATACGAGACCCAGTTATGGGTCGTAATTCGGAGTACGACCTGTATCAGTATCTCATGCAAAAAGTCAGAGAAGGCAAATTTTCATCCTTAGACTTTTCGGACATATCTACGAGTCATAGAACCCTTTACAAGTTGTATCAGGGGACTCATAGAATGTTCTAGAGACCCCAAAAAATGTGTAAAATTTTACGAAAGGTCCCCTATGAGCCGTAGAAGCTTCTATGGGTCATAGAGGGTCTCGTAGGCAACCCTACCAACGATTTTAAAGAGGGTTATTTTCAACTTTTCTCACCCATTTAAGTCTAAACTTGTCAGTTTTCACTTAATTAAATACCTAGAACGTAGTTATTCATATCATTAACTTCAAAACCCTCTCCTTTACTCCTAAACATTAAATCTCAAGAATCATCAAGTTAGGTTAGCTTTCAAAATCCATCTTTAAGGTATGCTATTCTCCATAAAATTCCTAGCTTCTCAACCAAAATATCTCCATCTATTCATGAATATCTAAAAATAATCTTACATCATAATCTAGGGTTTCAAAAAAGCGATTTCAAGAATTTCAAGAAAGGGTTTCTTGATTCTACTTTTCCAAGAATTAGGGGTCTTTGTCAAGAACTCTAAAGATTCTAAGTCAAGAATTCAATGATCGAAGAGATGTCCTTCAACAAATATTTTTTTCAAGTTCTTCTATTCTAAGGGAACTATAAACAGAATTTCTTTTCTTAAGAACAAGCATCAAGGTTCAAAGATCAAAGATTTTCTCCAAGAAAGCTCGTATTCATCAAATTACGATTGTAATATCAATTTTTCAGGTATGTAAGGCCCTTCAAAAGTTACCCTACATGTGTTTTAGTATCTTTGACTACAAAAATTTTCCCAATATTCATGCTTATGAGTTGAGATCATTTTTCCTCCATATACTAGTTAATTTCTTCAAAATATTTGTTCAAGCATTTTTCTTGCAAAAAATCATGACCCTCACTAATTTTAGAACTAAGTTAACCTATTGAGTAAAAATTCACAGCTATTGTTGTATTTATGAGAGCTGTAAGTATATTTCATGAAAAATTATTACATCCATAGTTTTGAGTTAAGTTTAAAGAGTACTAAAAACTTCTATATTTACAAGATAGTTGAAGAAACAAAGTTATGTTATGAGACCCCCTGTGTTGATGCAAATTTAATCAAAGACAAGAGTTAAGTTGAGAAAAGTTTAAGAAAAGCTAAAGTTGGGTTAAATCCCAAAGAGAAGAAACTAATACTTTGAGCAAGAATACTCTTTTAAGTATGAGAATTATAAAAATAATTTTAGGAGTAGTATTGAGCACTGTTATGAGTAAGAGTAATAATAACATGAACTCATAAATTACGTAGACATCGTAGGATAGGATTATACCCAAAAGTACAACTCCTCATTGCCACTGAGATGACCCAGTTTTGGAATAGATCCACTCTCCTAGTTTTCATTCCTTACCTTGGTAGAGTATAGAACAACTCTGGCAGCGTGGGAAAGACATTATATAATCATAAAGCTCATAGTGATGGTTGTCAGTTAGAGAAACTCCCTACGAAGCAAAGTTTATTATTTTACACACTGAGATTTATCATATCTTTATTTAAGTATTTCTCTATTATGTTGCATAATAAATAGAGTTGAGCAAATTGCAAAGTTAAGTATTTGAGTATCACATTTTTACACATTTATTTCTGCTCATTAATGGATTAATGTAATTATTTTCTTTATATCAAGTTGCACCTTTAGAACAGTTTAAAAACATATGATTTCACTTGCATGACATATTTTTGTCTATAACGCTATCTCAAAGTGCATTTTGAAAGTGTGTATCCTATCCTTAGTATTCTTTGGCTATCTTACATATCGTACAATCAGCCTACTGATGCCTTTGGCACTGCATCATTTTATGATGCAAATTCAGGTATCCATGTTAGCAGATGTTTGTTAAGACTGTCCCCATTAGCAGTCTGTGAGGCCACTTTGCATCATGAGAAGCTCGAGAATCTATATTTCTTTGTATTTATTTTAGTTAAGGTACCCATGAGCCTTCTTTGGTGCCTTGTACAAAGTCAGTACTTTACTTTAGAGGCTTCATGGACTAGACAAATATTGCTCAAGTTATTTCTTTGTAGTTGTTTGAAAGATTTTTAGTTAAGTTTTATATATTATTATTATAGCTTTAACTTCATGAATTTTAATCCCATTCTAATTCAGTATTATATCAATGTCTTCCGCTGAGTAAGTGAGGTAGGCCAAGTGGTTTTCTTGGGGACTAGCAATAGTCTCTAAGTGCCGGCCACATCTAGGGTACCCTCCCGGAATGACAAACTTAGTATCAGAGCGCAAAGTTCAAATGTCCTAGGGTGTTTACGATGCCGTGTCTAATACAGTCTAGCTTATGGGTGTGTTGTGTACCACACATATAATAAGGAGGTTATAGGGTATTTAGGAAATATCTCTAGTTCTTTCATACTCTAGATCATGCAATAGAGTTGTGCTATAAGAAAACTTATTCGGATTCATGTATCCCTGAGGTTAATTCAACTACCCCTCATAATCCAGGTGGTTGAAACAATAAAGTTCATATTCTTATTGATAAGTTACTCTCAGATAAAGACTTCAGAAAGTAAGGGGATTAAACCAGGCTTGAGAGAAGCTGATTGGTCTACCTAAATTTATTGATTTAAAAGAATCTATCGTTCATATTATGAGTCGTATGCTTGAGTTAAAGTAAGACATACTCTCAGACTCTCTTCTCTAAATCATAAGTTGCAGAATGATCCTAGAAAGATCTAGAAATTCAAAGGCAATTATGGTTGATTAAGGCATGAAGTCAAGAGTTATATAGTTATAGGATAAGTAATGGGGTGATAGATCAAGTCCATTTGGTTTTGAACCAAGAGTAGCAAGTATCATTTATCATTCATGCTATAAGGTAGACAAGGATGTCTTTGTTAGTATGAGGCAAAGTACATTTGAATTAGAAAGGAATTATCTTGATCTGTCATTAATTAGCAAAGACCATGTATAGGTGTTGAATAAAATGAGAGAATAGCCATAAGTTGATACATCTAAGCTAGGTTTACGATTTTAAGTTGAAAGTCCAATGATTTTCAAAGAGTTATGAGTTTAGTTAGGCAAGGATATATAGTGAATGAGTAAGTAGCACCAAGATTTTGAATGGAATTAAATAAGAGGCTATAACAAGGTAGACTAAGAGATACTGATTTACTACTTGTTGTAGGATCTTGGTGTGTGGATATTTCTTCGTTTTATTTAAAAGTCATATGTTGGCATAGTATGTGAGAAATCAAACCTGTATACATGTTTTAGTACTAGACATTAAGCTTGACCTTGAGTTAATTGTCATGAAAACAAGGATGACATCATGAAGGAGAAAATGATAGGTTGATATTTGATCTAATAGGTTATATATGGAGTAAAAAAGGAATTACGATGATATTATGCAGCCAATAGGAGTGTACAAGTGCAGTACTACGATTCATAGATGAGCACAATTAATTATGGCTAACTTATTAAGTAAGGAGAGGTTTAAAAAGGTGTACCAAAGAAAGTATATATGCTTAAGATAATATTTCGATTAAGTTATGATTTTAGGTGTGCCTAGATGGTATATTCAATATGCCAGTGTGAAGTAAGCCAATGTAAGCATTCTTCATTATCCTTAAGAGTTTGAATAAAGGTATCATAAATAGGAGATAGTGAATCTGTTAAATATAGGTAAAGTACCTTCAAGTTAGGTGGATAGGCAAACTTAAGGAAGTGGTGATAGTATGCAGGGAAGGAGAAGACAGGTTAGAGTTAAATAGAGTAGCCTTACAAGCCAATGCAAGTATTTACTATAGAAAGACTTTAAAAGAAATAGGATGAGGTTAAGAGAAGAACCTTAAAAGGAAATCCTAAAAGAAGTCCTAGTACACGCAGTGAAAGAGTTTGGTAGAAACAAGATTAGCAATTATCTATTAGAATGAGATAAGTATGGATCAGTTTAAGGAAGGTTGAATAGGTTTATGGTCTTAGGGTGTTAGCGTCAGACCTAAGCGGGAAATAATAAGCCAAGATGCCAAGTAAAATGATGAGAATCAGAAGGTGGTGCATTCATAAGAAATTTTAGTGGTATATCAACCCACTCCTACTCTAACATCTTATTAAATCTCAAATGCTATAATACTCTATTGACATGTTGCACATCAGTACTATGTCAACGAGCTATACTCATACATTTTAGATGGATTCACAACTATTCTCTATTTCGAAAATAAGAGATAAAGTCCCTAGCCTATTTATCTTAATATTACTCTATAAAGTCTCAGATACTAGTTTCATGATATGGATCTACTTACATAAGCACTCAGATTCCATAGTATGCTCAGTTTTAAGAATTTGTGAGTTACCCTTAGTGGCTCACAAAGTAATGAAATGACATGCGCATTCCTGTAGAAAAAGGTTTCTCCAAGAATCATGCTCTAGATCTCTCGTTCAAATCCCTCCATGATTATAGTTAGTTTTGATAGTTATACCAATAGTAGTAGTCGAGTAATGATAGCTAAGAGGAAGTTGGTTTTTCTTGTTGTGATAGTAGTGATCCACCATTCCATCTAAGGTGAAACTGTAAGTAGGAAGAAAGTGCAGATTATGTGTTGTTACTTAGAGTTAGATGAGAGCATTCACATTGTCTCCTTGTATTAAGTCATGATACGTTGACGCTAAAGAAAAAAGATAGAGATTCTAATAAAGTGGTTACTTAGAGCCTAGGGAGTGATTCTAGTACTAGGAATGAATGTTGTGTTTACGACACATGAATAAATGAAGGATTCATTAGATGCATATTGAGTAGGAAACATGGCTGGTTGAGTGTAGCAGAAGGGAGTAGCATTCTTGGGTTAGGATTTCTCATGAAGGTAAAGAGCAGAAGGGAGTAGCATTCTTGGGTTAGGATTTCTCATGAAGGTAAAGAGCATAAAACTTGTTGTTACGATTTTCATGACATTTTTATGAGAAGAGAAAGCATAGCCACCCGGACCAAATGAGAAATATTCACAAGAGAAGAAGATGCGTGCCGAACCGAACGAAGACAATTTCTCGTACGGCCATTACCAACTTGAAAAGATAATAAATGCAGATTCCTCAATGCTTCTCTTTGTTAGGATCCCCCCTCCAAAAATGACCTCTCCGATCGGGGAACACAGATTTCTAGTAACAGAATTAAGGAACTGAAAAGATTTCTAATACCGGCAGCAGCTCCCGCTGAAGCAATTGTAGGAATTAGATTGAATGAAAGTCAGAACTTGTTAACGCCCTGGGACTTAGAGTTAGGCTCGAACAAAGTAAGAGTATGCAATTAGACTTAGGCCTTGATAGAGTAGCCATATGTATCCTCATGGAAGCTATATATGAGTCATAACTAATGAAGTGTTCTATGTATGAAGAAGAGTGCAGTCGAGGAATGTTGCTAGGATTAAGAACTATCAGTTGTATCATTTAAGTATCATACTCCTAACCCTATTTCATTGCCTAGGCACCCCTGTTCTTTGTTGCATAGCTTCAGAGAGAGTGTGACCTATGTTTAACCTCGTGTTCTTCTTATCCTACTTTCCATGAACAATTTTCAAACTTATAGTATGAACAGCCCCATCTGTGTTGGTAGAAAAGTGACAGGATATATTAAGGGTAAACCCATTCTCTTCTAGCTTACTCTCACTTACATTCGAAGATGAATGATCCCAAAGAGGAGATATTGTAACACCCAATAACTCCATTCATTGGTCCCAAAAATTTTTCTTCATATTTATACAAGATCAAACTTAGTAATGCTTTTCATGTACCTTTATTTTAACGCTCATTCGTATATGTGTGAAGTTTATTAGAAGTGGGTTGGGTTTCTAAGAGACATCTAGTAATTAGTCAAGTTCAAAAATTTCCTATCAGTTAAGTTTTTCACTTTGGATTATGCAAGGGTCATATTTAATTGACCATAATGCATAGCACACAAAGTATTAGGTGTCCCATCAACTACCATATGAAAGCTCTTTGAATTTCCAATGTAGCTCACTTCACCTCATTTGATGTTCGGAGTCAAAGGTTATAGTCATTTTATTAAGGACTACTAGTGCAAAGTTACAATACGAGACCCAATTACGGGCCATAATTCAGAGTGCGACCCATATTGGTATCTCATGGAAAAAGTCAAAGAAGTCAAATTTTTAGCCCCAAACTTTACGGACCTATCGACGGGTCATAGAAGCCTCTATGAATCATATCAAAGGGCCCATAGAAAGCTCCAGAGACCCCAAAAAATGTCCTAATATTTATGAAAGGTCCTTTATGTGCTGTAGAAGCTTCTAAGGGTCTTAGAGGGTCTCATAGGTGACCTTATCAATGATTTTAAAGAGGGGTATTTTCTTCTATTATCACCCTTTTAAGCCTAAACTTGTCAATTTTCATCTAATTAAGTACCTAGAAAGTAGTTATTCATATCATTAACTTTAAAACCCTCTCATTCACCCCTAAACATAAACTCTCAAGAATCATCAAGAAAATCATCAAGTTAGGGTAACTTTCAGGATCCATCATCAAGCTAAGTTATTCTCCATAAAATTTCAAGCTTGTCAACCCAAATTTCTCCATCTATTCATGAATCTCCAAAAGTAATCTTAAATCATATTTCAAGAAAGCGAATTCAAGAATTTCAAGAAAGGATTTCTTGATTCTTCTTTTGCCAAAGAATTAGGGTTGTTCATCAAGAACTCTAAAGATTCTAAGTCAAGAATTCATATATCGAAGAGAAGTCCATCAACCAATATATTTTTCAAGCTCTTCCACTGTCACGACCATAACTAGGGATAGATGTGACATGGTGAATAGGGAGCCCGAAGGAACCCCAAACAAGCCTCTTAGGATATCATACACACATCCTTGGTCACTGATGCAATTAAAAAACAACAAGAGAGTAAAAATAGGGATAAGGGACTAAGGGAATTCCTTGATAGCATAAAACATAGAAGAGTAAAAAGGATTCAGAGCTCAAGCATAATTACATCATTAGTTCTAACAACATCTCTAAACTTAGATTTGAGCGGGGGCCAAGACACTTTACGTGCTCACCCTCATAATGTCAATGTCAATAAAGAGAAAACTTAGAAATATTAAGAGAGAGTAGGTAGTGTCCTCGAAATTGAGGACTCACCAAGCTTATCTTTAAGATGTTAAACTAGCCATGTGTAGGAAGATCAATAGGTTCTCTAGTTCCTACATGGTGACATCATGTATGCATAGAGTATGCGTTAATACATTTGAATGTACTAAGTATGTTGGATGCAATGCTATAAGAGATAGGCAACATAATCAAAATGCATAAATGTATGGAATGGATAAGCATAATAACAATATGGCATGCATGATCAATGTTTGAGGTAAAACACGCTTGTAAATAATTCAAGTTGCATAGAACATAGTACATTAGTGTGTCAAGAGACCTCAATCGACATAGAACAAGACCAAGCGAACTACAACTTGGAATCCCGATGATTACCCATCATCGGTAAAGAGGTGGTCTACTTGCCAAGGTAAACCATACTTCAAATGTACGATAACACGACCCAATTTCATATGAAGTAACCTTTCTTACAGGAACACGACCCAATTTTGTGAAGGATTTTAAGACCACATTTCGACTTATGGCAACATGACCCAATTTCGTATGAAGCAACCCTCCTTACATGAACACGATTCAATTTCTGAAAGGATTTTAATGGTGTAGTACACTAAATGGATCCACTAGTATTGCAAGGGTAAAACATCTTCCTATGGTGGCACATAGTTCAAGGAAAGAGAGCACTCCCTCAATCCATCAATGTATATCTAATCCCATGGAATATATAAAATAATCATGGGTTTCATAACTCATAAGAAATATGGAAACATGAAATGAGTAGCTTTAAAACATCTTTGACCTCCAATGGTGAGCCTAACTTCAAACATAAGAATAGATCATCATCAAACAATACCCTTGCATTAACATCATAGGCTCACAAGAGGTAAAATCTTTGAAAAGGGGCTTAATCTGGCTTTACAACACTATAGACATTTTCATGAGTTAAACACATCTTTAGAAATCACAAAATCATCATAAAGTCACTTGACTCATAAATCATCCAATAGATCACCAAGACTCTAAGAATCCTTGAAAAAGTATTTTATCAAACACTTGGCTGGTGTGCAAAGGTAGTTTAAAATCATGCAATTAAAGAGAGAAATCATGTGAGAAAAACCAATGTAAATCAACCGACCAACACTTCATAATACACTCATACAAGATACATCAAAACCACTCATCAAATCTCATAATAGATCTTAGATTCATAGCTCAAAACATGCATAGTTAAACAACATTGAATAAAACCCCAGTATAGTTTATACTCAAAATTCATAATAAGATGTACCCATAGGTAAACTAACTTGAAAACATGCAATTTATATATAAAGGAAGGTTGGGCACCATGGGTGACAGGACCCAGTGGTTAAAATCCACATACCTTAAACTTGGAGATTTCCTTGATGAAGGTTTGAATGAGAACTTGAAGCTTGAATGAAATTCTTGAGATCTGGAATGAGTTTTAGGACTCTTGAATTTGGGTGAAATATTTGGCTAGGTCCTAGAGAGTGTTTTGGGGAATGTCTTGAATGATATGGGATTGAAAAATGAGTAAGTATAGGTATTTTTACGCATAGGAGGGCATAGGCCCAAGGCCCCAAAGCCTTAGGCCAAAACAATGAAACTTGTAATAAAATACACATCTCCACGATGGGTCCGTGTCGCGGACCCTTACTGGAATTGCAAAGCTTGCTAAATTCATTTTTCACTACTGATCTTCTAAAATTTTGGTTATACCCATCTCCCACTCAGTTTTGTCCCGTGATCAAGAATATGATGTCGGATTTTCAATACCACACATGAATTTTGAGATATATGAAAACTATGAATATGGGCACTTTCGAGGCACATTTTTGGGCACTTTTTAGGGTCGTTTCAATATCTCCCCCTTAGGAACATTCGTCCCCTAATGTCAAAGAAACATATATAAGAAAAGTAGTCAAGATGATTTTAGCCTACATAAGCATGCAATAATGCACTTAAACACTCTTTCAAAAATCTCAACATAAGTGTCAAAAACCACCATGAACTTGTCAATATAAACATGAATGTAACAAAATGACAAGAGGGTTGAAACTTATGACTTTGAATCACAGGAAGGACTTCGTCGTTATCTTAGGCTCGAATAGAGCAAAAGAGCTATGAATGTCGCTCCTTTACAACCGCTTTGGCTTCCCTAGTGACTCCTTCATCTTGTCGATTCCTCCAAAGAACCTTGATGGAAATTATATCCTTGCCTCTCAACTTTCTCACTTGTCTATCTAAGATTTCTACTAGAACTTCTCGTAAATCAAATTATCCTTCATCACACCTACACCCTTCAAAGTCACCATAGCACTTGGGTCACCACATACCACCTTAACATAGACACATAGAAAATCATATTAACCATATTCATATCCAAAGGCAACTCCAATCCTTATGCAACCTTACCAATTTCTCCTCCAAACCCTATGAGGAGCTAGAAACATTAACCCAATTGCCTACGTCAAACACACACAGTCTAGTTTGGCACCAAAGTCACCATATCCCCCTTAGGAAAAGACCTCCACTCTACCATCACTCACAAAGACCTACACCTCTAGCAAAGAAGAATCAAAGGTCTTCCTTAAACTAGACCTCTTCCACCAAAGAAGATTTGGAACCATCAAAACTACTACACCGCCATTCTGAACATCACCCAACCTCTTACCCAACCTACTCAACCGATGAACTTCTCCAACCACCCTTTTGTCATTCCAAAGACACCCACTTTCCATATTTAACAAGAAATCTCACAATCTCCATTGAGGTCATACAAATTCTAGGTCCTTACACATCTACCCCTTAGGAACATTCATCCTCAAATGTGCTAGAACAAAGGGTGAAGAGCTTGACTTAGAACATGAAATGTCTGAACACAAGGTACAATACATAATTCATCATTTGAAAATCATAAAGTATTTAAAAATCATATCAAAGAGTATTCAAATCATTCAAAATATCATAAAAATTCATTTTCATGCACATGTATGCATGTCATGTCATGAAACTCAAGAGTGGAATAATTGGGACCATTGGGAATAAGAAGAACCTAATACCATAGGCTTGAGTAGGTTGGAAAGGGTAGAAGTATCATTGCATCATACTGGATTCACTTCCCACATAGTAGTTTCAATATGTTGATCCTTGTTGGGAAGCCTCTTCACTTGCCCATCAAAGATCTCAATCGGAATATCCTCATAAGGCAAGTTCTTGTTAGACCCCGTATTTCTTGAAATTAAGGATGACTATCCAATTGGGAAACTTTGTTGTGGATGTCATGTAGTTGGAACTTAAGTATATTTTTGGTGCACGATTAGAGTATCAAGTGAATTTGGTGTGCATAATGAAATTTGAGTCGGAAATCCTCAATTGGATCAAAATAGAAAAAGTTTGGGACCTAATTGATAAATAAGCTAAGTTGGAGCCCTTATGTTGCAATTTTGGAAAAATTGGGAGTCTATAAATAGACCCCCTTGT
>JAOTQR010000001.1:37788709-37803362 GCA_025774065.1 Solanum ossicruentum | reverse complement strand
TTATTTATTATTTTTTAAATAATTATTATTTAATTATTATTCTAATATTTTTACTATAAATTTGACATATGGTATCCTACTTCTATTTGAAGTCTAAGAATTATATCAATTAATGAGGTAAGAATACTGTTTCAATATCTATAAAATTATCTTTTCACTAATTTTCTTTAAATTATTATTTAATTATATTATAATATTAACTTCTAAAATAATGAAAAGAGATGATAAAATAAGGATTTTTAATCCTAGAAAGACTCCTAAATCTTCCTTATTTGATAGATTTTTACTTCTTATTTATTTGAAACAGCTAATAAGAAAAATCCTAATTTATTATGGGTTCTAATTAGTGATAGAATTTCTATATATATAACTTTTATAAATAAATCGTTGAATAGGGTTATATTGATGTTTTACGTATAATTTGTAATATTTTTTTTTTGAAATTTTTACCTCTTTATATACATCTCACGTTGTTTAATTTTTTTTGCATGTTGTCGTATTTTGTATTTATCTATCTAGATAATTTATTTTCTAATAACGTGGTAATAATTTATTTTGCAGCATTCGTGACATAATTCATGGACTCTACCTTTTCGAACAAAAATAGAAAAAGAGTTGACAGTGACAATTGATGATTTGTCTTTGTGGTAAGTAATGCATTCATTTTTTACATCAAATATGGATTAATTGTATTTATTACCTACTAATAGATTCCGTCAATGCTTTGAAATTGTTGTATTCCTAATATTAACTGTATCATTTATTTTCAGTTTTGCACTATTTATTATAAATTTTTATTGTTAGAATAAAAATATACTAAGAATATATTAAAATAGTTTATAATTTGTCTATATTAAGAAAAAAGCTATGGATCAATAACAATTAAAACTTTATGTTGTGTTTGTTAATAAGAAATTGTCATCTAAAGAGTTATATTATTTGTATGCTATATAAAAAACATGTTAATTAAAAAAAAAAGTTAACTATAAGTCAACTTTATCCCACGAGTATTCGCCAAGAGAAAAAATAGGCTTGAAAATCTTTTTATACAGTTAATTTTTTGAGTCGAATCTTATTAATGACAAGTATCTTTAATAACTTATCCTTTTGTTGGAGAAAAGTAGGAAAATGCTAAAGTAGATATAGTAATTTTTTTTATTTATTTTTTATTAATAGACGCATAATACACATAAAATACACATATACTAAATTAATATTACTTTAAAAATATGAAGGTCTGTAGAAATATTGATTGAATTTTCTACTCTTCATTAAAAGACTTTATAACTAACAAAAATTATCATTTACTATTTTCCCAAATTATTATTTGATTCCATTTAAAATATTTAAAATTGAGTTCTAAAATATATGATAAAAGAAAAATATATTTTTAAAAATTAAGAGGTCTCAAATATATGGGGAGAGGAAAGTATAAGGTAAGAGATATATTACGAGAATTAATAATTAAAGAATCCTGACATATATAGCAAGAAAAAATATATTTTAAAAATTAAAAAGTTATAAAATATATGATAAGAGAAAATTATTTACGATAAAAGGTATTACGAGAATTAATAATCAAAGAATCCTAAACTATATGATAATAAGAGAAGATTATATGGTAAAAGTCCTAAGGTATTCTCTCATCAAAATATATGAAGTTTTTTATATTCTTAAGTTATTTATTATTAGACAAGTTTTTTTTTTCTATCATTTTTATTTTTAATATTCAAATTTTTATCATATTCAATTTAATAGTATTGACGTGACACATACGTGCAACGCACGTACATTAAACTAGTATTTTTAATTAGTCATATAATAATTTGATCAGTAAATAGTTGGGTGAATTACACTTTTCAAATTTTAAGAGAGACTGTGAATTGCTGGTAAATTATAGGGAAAACTAAGTTTGTACCCTTTTAAAGCAAACTATTTAAATTTATATACCCCTTTACATTTTGTTCCCCTATACTATTAAAATTTGCTCCCTTAATATTAAAATCCGCGCTCTGACGTCACGATAATGTCAGCATCAGCTTGTATGATATACCAATAGGGTATACATATACCAACAGGGTATCACAAATGATTAAGTTCAATCCTATATACCGCCAGAGTATCACGAAAGACTGAACTCGTTCTATATGATACAACTATAGTTTATATATATACCACCATAGTACATTTCATAATATGTACGCTGACATCAGCACACCAAATAAAAAAGGGTAAATGGGTAGAAAAGTAAATAATATGGATAATGAGTCCAAGTTTAAATTTGGTCTATTAAGGATAAATAATTTCAAATTGAGTTTATTCTGTGTACTTTTTCCTAAATTATATAGTGTAACTAAAACTGGTTTTTATTTAATTTTCTTATTCTATTATTTCATTTTTATTCTCATTTTAATTTGTTTTTTTACTTCTATTATTTTTAATTTTTTTATTTCATTATTTTAATATTTTCTAAAAATATATATTTTGTTTATTTTATTTCATTTATTTCTCACTTTCAACCTTTCCATGTAATTCTTTGTACTATATATTTTTTTATTTATTTTATGTTTGTTTTGTCAGTAGTATAATTTTGTTAATATTCTACTTTTTAAAATTAAAGTAGAAGTCATTTTGAAATAAAGTTATAGACTAATTTTTTTTTTTAAAATCATGTTTATGTACGTTATTTGAAATTTGACATATGAATATTATGTTAAATTTTTATTTTTAATTTGAAATTTATTTATATTTTAGTTTTATTTGTTTTAATAGTATTTACTTGATATTTTACATTGTAAGTCATTTATTTTTTAGTTAGATTTGATATATTATCTTTTTAAAAATTTTAATACTTTTATGACATCATATTTATAATACTAGATAATTTATCTGCCTTTGCGCGGTGATAGATGACTCCTTAAATTTACAATTAATCTATTAAATTTACGAATAATCTAGTTCTTAAAAGATAATGAAAAGTATATGTTTTTTCATAACTTTTCTGCATGTTTTCTTTTTGGGGTAGTATCAAGCCTTTCTTGTCTCAATTAATTTCTTCCAAAATTCTAAGTAATAAAGGTAGGCAAGTAAAGATGCTTATAAACATAATAAAAGATACAGGTAAAACAAATAGATCCAAAGCATTTATGCATAAATATAGATCAATATTATAGATTGAAAGGCTTTATACTTCTTCAAAGTAATGAAAATATTATTTTTTGTACCAATAGACTGTACGATATACAATTTAAAGTGCATGAATTTATAAGTATTGAATCAAATAGTCCAAAACAATCCAAACGCTATACTATTTTCTCTAATGTATTTTTCTTGCACTAGGAATACATTTTTTTTTTGTTTTTTGGACAGTTTGTTTCTATCAATTATTCTTTTCTTTGTTGCAACTGAAATGGTAACAAAGTTAAAGAGGAAATTTTACCCAAAGTTCAAATAAAGATTAAAAAAATCTTATATATTTAACAATTTGAGTTCAATACTATAATTAATTTCATATTTAATACTAAAAAATGCTAGCAGGTCTAATAGACAATAGTCCACTGAAATTGTAGAAGGAGAAACCAACTTTCTCGCTATATGTCATTAGCTTCTCTCTTTATTTTTGTAATCACAAATGAAAGAAAGACATGTAATACTTATAACCATAACACAAGTTTTATCTCTTAATTCTTATCACCTTTAAACTTCTCTCATTACTTCAAACTATCAGTTAAAAAAATATAGCAAATAAAACTTTTCAAGTGTTAAAAAGGTGCCCAACTTACTTGGGTTGGAATAGTAATTCTAGTTGGGTTGAACTTGAAGTATGTCTTAAAAGGGATGAGATTCATGTAGCCAGTGAGGAAAAAATTTCATCACATAAATCCTATTATGAAATCTCACATCGTCACATAGTAAAATGTGGATCAAGAAGCAAAATAACAATAAATAATGCAACTACTCTTACATTTTGAAAAATAAATTTTAATAAAAGCGGAGTGAGAAAATAATACAAATATTCACTTCTGTGAAAAGGAAGATAGCATAATAAAAAATAATTAAAAATTCATAAAAACAATAACTCTGAAGAGAAATATAATGTAAGTTGCAATCTCACTGATTAAAACTGTATCATATGTTATCCTATTATTTTGTACTTATTTTTCATTAATCTTCTTTAAGCCAAAGTCAGAAAAGCAAATCTAATCATGAAAAATATTTTTTTAACAATAAATTCAAAGGACACATGCACATACATAACTCAAAAAAGGGGAAGGAATTTGATGTGTGTTTTAGATACTTGGGTTGATTTTATAATTGAGAGATAACATAAAAGCGAAAAAGGTCTTTTTTGAACACATAAAAAATAATTAATCATAATTGATAATCATCCTGAAGAAAAATTATTTAATCACGCATGTAAACATTTTTATCAAGACTGATCAATAGAACATTCTTGAAAGATATTTGATCTATTGAAAAATTTATAATTTTCACTAGATATTAGAAGATTGTAAGATTCAATCTTTCATATTTGAAGAATTTCTTTTGCAAACAATATTTGGTGCATGTAAGATTACATAGTTAAAAATAAGAGAAGTAAATTTAAGAAATATGGTCAGCGGGCATATGAATGAATCAATTTTATTTACATAAGTTGGTATTCAAAGTGGTACTTATGAGCGATTTATATAAAATAGACCGAGGAAAACACATCAATTCTGTAATAGTTGGGCATGAAGTTGGTCAATATATATCTAAAAAATAGTGTTCCTATTTCAAAGAAGAGCAAAGAGGCGTTGGCATAAACTATTTTTTCAAAGGGTACACGTTCAAACTCAAAAGAAGATATAAGATGCGCACTCACGTAATCCTTAAGAGAAGACTTAACAGTGAAAGAAATAGGAGAGCAGAACTTTGTAAACAAATGAAGTGACAGAAAAATATCAAAAATTGACTTATAATAAGGGAGTAGAATGGGAGAAAGAAAACAGTAAAAAGGAGGAGAAGTATGGACAAAGGAAGCACCTGATGAGTTTTGGTGAATGGGCAACAGTAGTGACTTTTGGATTTTTGCAATGGAAAGTCGATGGGTTGTCTCAAACAAACCATTAAAGTTGTTAATTACAATTTAGGAAGAGGCACAACAGGGGTGAGAGGAGTGCAGGAAAGGATATCATTGTAAATCTAGAAGTTAAAAAGAATTGATGGATTTGAAAGCGATAGATATTTCTATCAAACATGTTGAGATTTTATTTTTCATGATGTTCATAGAAATTGTGTATTTCAATTTTTTTTTGATTATTCAAGTATATTAATTTGATAAATATAAATTAGCTATTTTTAATAACATGGTTACAACAATTTTCGTCTAAAATTTTTTAAAAATTTCTTATTAAAATATATCTTTTATATATTGATCATTATATTTATTCGTATTCATATTTATTTTTTACACAGATATATATGAATATTTAATTAATCCACGTAATTTTAATAGCCCATATTTTGTATAAACAATAGTTTTAAGTTCTCTATATAACCCTTTATTTAATTCTAAAGAGGATGATAGTGGATACTTTTTAGATTAGCAAGGAAAATTTATAAATTCAAAAAAAAAAAAACTTTCACTCCTCCCATTTTTTCCTAACCCTTTATTCAATTCTAAATAGGATGATAGTGGATACTTTTTAGATTAGTAAGGAAAATTTATAAATTGAAAAAAAAAAAAAACTTTCACTCCTCCCATTTTTTCCTAAAGTAGCTGCCATCCTCTTGGGAGAAACAATCAAACAACTGATTTCCTTATCTTTTTTTTTTTTTCACTACACCGTAAACCTCGACGAGCCACCACCAATATCGAACCATAACATGCAAATAAGCCATTAGAGCATCAACCTCGTCATCACCAAAATCCTACTACAGCATAATCAGAAACAACCCGTCCAATTTAGACTGAAACAGACACTAAATGGCCTTTTTTTCATCCCAAACAACAACCAAAATTGGCCGTCCCCCTTCTCCTTCAACCAAAACCCAACCATCACACCACCTAACCACTACCCAAACAACCAGTAGATTACAAGACCACCGAAACAACCACCACCCATCACATTCAATCATCGGATCTTCTCTTTCACCCTCACTGTATCCTTAAAACCACCCAAATAGCCAGCAAACAACAATAAAAACATCCTCTCTCACAACACTTCATTGGAGAAACTACCGAGCAACTAAGATTTTCACTTCGGCGAAAATCAAAACCACCACTAAAAACCTGATGCTCCACCTTATCGAGTTTCAAGCTTGCACCATCAGTGAACGGCACAAGCCACCAAACGAACCCCACATTCAGCAAACTCCGAGCCCATGAGATGAGCTCATGAAACCACCAAAACCCAAAATCATTTTGTTCCCTCTGTCAATAAAAAAAAGTTAAAGGATGAGCAAATAATTGTTTAACAACTGTCTCTGCTTTTTCATTGTACATTGGTGTCTTAAATTGAAAATTTTAACTATGCAATGTGCTTATACTATCACTTTTTTTCCTTATTCTGTAAGGAATATACATATCTTCGTTTTTTCATTATACATCAGGTTTATCTGATAGTCTAGTTAATATTTTATTAAAAATGTAAAAGAATTAAAGATAATCTTTCAAAATTAATATTTGATACAAATGATTCAAATTGAAGTGAATTAGATAAATTAAAAAATAAAAAATAGTCATAAAAGATAATCAATAAATTATTACATACTTCGTTCTATTTTAATTATCATAAATATTAATTTTAAAATCAATAATAACATACCAAATGAAATATACTCAGATCATACTATTACGAAATTCCTGAAAATTTATTTTAGAATCAAGTTATATAATTTTTTTAAAATTAATAGTAACAATAAATACATATTTTTATTATATTCTAGGGTATATTTTGTTTTCTTCCAAGTGTGCCATCGGTCTGGTGCTTCTCACAATTTACATTTTACACGGCCGTCAGCGGATCTGGTCGTCTCTTTTTATGTATGTATGTATGTATATCCTTCATCTCACTCTCCTGCCTAGTGCTTTTCGTTCTTCGTTTAATCTTGCCTCTTAGTCGAACTTATTTCTTTATTGTGCGTCTTCGGATGTATATATATGTTTTTGTATTTGAGCTTCGAATTTTGGGGTTGATTCTTTTAGAGGATTTGTAATTTTGAAGCCCTTTTTTTAGCCTAAAGCCACTGCTTTAGTGTTGAGCGCCCTTGTCCCTTACTCATCTAAAGGAACATGGATAATGAGGTGATCGAGTTTGATATAGGCTTAGGAGCTGGAGGTGGGAGTGAGGACGGGGATGGAGATGATGTTCTTGACGAGGAGAATGTCGCCAATCGTTCTCCTGTTATTGATGGAAATGTTGCATCAGTTCGAAGTTACACTCCCCAAGGGGACCTCGATCTTGAACCTTATGATGGCATGGAATTTGAATCAGAGGAGGCTGCCAAGGCTTTTTATAACTCCTATGCACGCCGTGTTGGCTTCAGCACCCGTGTCAGTTCCTCCCGTCGGTCCAGGAAGGATGGAGCCATCATTCAGAGGTCGTTTGTCTGTGCCAAAGAAGGATTCCGCAATTTGAATGAGAAACGCACCAAGGATAGAGAAATTAAGCGACCACGTACTGTCACCCGGGTTGGCTGCAAGGCTGCTCTCTCTGTCAAGATACAGGACTCTGGTAAGTGGGTGGTCTCTAACTTTGTCAAGGAGCACAATCACGAGCTTGTTCCCCCTGATCAGGTCCATTGTCTCCGGTCCCATCGCCAAATTTCTGGTCCTGCCAAGACCCTAATAGATACCTTGCAGGCCGCTGGCATGGGTCCCCGCAGGATTATGTCTGCGCTCATTAAAGAGTATGGTGGTATTAGCAAAGTTGGTTTCACAGAGGTAGATTGTCGTAATTACATGAGGAACAACCGCCAAAGGAGCATGGAAGGAGACATACAGCTCCTTTTAGATTATCTGAAACAAATGAATAGCCAAAACCCTGAGTTCTTCTATGCAGTTCAGGGTGATGATGATCAGTGCACAGGGAATGTCTTCTGGGCTGACTCTAAGGCAAGAGCAAATTATAAATATTTTGGTGATACTGTTACATTTGATACAACTTATAGGTCAAATAGGTACCGCTTACCCTTTGCACCCTTTACTGGAGTAAATCATCACGGACAACCTGTTCTCTTTGGATGTGCTTTCCTAATAAATGAATCAGAAGCCTCATTCATATGGCTTTTTAAGACATGGCTTGCAGCTATGTCTGGTGAACCCCCCTTGTCAATGACAACAGATCATGATGCCGTGATTAGGTCTGCCATTATGCAAGTTTTCCCTGAGACCCGTCACCGTTTCTGTAAATGGCACATCTTCAAGAAATGCCAAGAAAAGTTGTCACATGTCTTCCTTGAGCACCCAAATTTTGAAGCAGACTTCCACAAATGTGTCAATTTGACAGAGTCTGCTGAGGAATTTGAGTCCTGTTGGCTTTCTCTTGTTGACAAGTATGAGCTCAGGGATCTTGACTGGCTTCAAGCAATATACTTAGATCGCAGACAATGGGTGCAAGTATATCTCCGTGATGCATTTTTTGCAGAAATGTCCATAACTCAGCGCAGTGATAGCATGAACTCATATTTTGATGGTTTTGTGAATGCGTCAACTAATCTAAATCAGTTCTTCAAATTGTATGAGAAAGCTGTGGAGAGCCGTACTGAGAAAGAAGTCAAAGCTGATTATGATACAATGAATACATTCCCAGTTTTGAAGACCCCTTCTCCAATGGAGAAACAAGCATCCGAGGTCTACACGAAAAAGTTATTTATGAGATTTCAGGAGGAGTTGGTTGCCACTCTAACTTTCATGGCGAACAAAGTTGAGGATGATGGACTAGTTACCACTTACCAAGTAGCTAAATTTGGGGATGACCACAGAGCTTACTATGTTAGGTTTAATGTTTTGGAAATGAAAGCTACTTGTAGCTGCCAGATGTTTGAGTTCTCAGGTCTTCTTTGCCGACACATTTTAGCAGTGTTCAGAGTGACAAATATTCTGACTCTTCCTTCTCATTACATCCTCAAACGATGGAGCCAAAGCGCAAAGAGCACTGTTGCATTGGAAGACCGTGTTGCTGACGTGATCAATTATTATTTGGAATCACATACTGTTCGATATAATATGCTGAGACATGAAGCATTTAAGTTTGTGGAGGAAGGGGCAGAGACTGTTGATTCTTATACTGCGGCAATGGCTGCTCTGGAAGAGGCTTCAAAGAAGGTTTCCCTAGCAGTAAAACATGATGGGAGGATGTCTTTACTAAATGGACATTGTAGAGAAAACTTGACTAGGAATGGGGTCCGTGCAAATTACAACATTGAGGATGAACAGAGAAATCTCACATGCCCATTCTCTGAGGTTTGTCATTTTTTAATTTTTGTCAAACTACCAGTCACATGGTTTTTTCTTTTGGCTGCATTCTCATGTCTACATGTTTTTGTCTTAACTTCAAATTTTTTAATGAGGTAATGCAGTAAAGTTTTCTGCACTCAAAGTAATACAAGATGCTTTGAGGACAATGCTAATTCTAGCCAGAAGATAAATCTAATTGTATGATTTTTTTTTCTAGAGATGTTAAGAGTCCCTATAAGTTTACAATATTAGATGGGATATTCTTTTGCTGATTGTACTCTTTTGCTGCTTCTGCACAGTTTAACTACTTGTGGGATATCACTGGGTCTATTGTTGCTGTTGTTTGCACAGTTTAACTACACATCCTTGTTGCTATTCTATTTATAAAATTATTTACCTTCACAAAAGTAGAGGAGAAAGAAACTGAAAGTAAAAGTTGTCTTTTACTTCCTCAAAGAATCTGGAGAAGACGTAAATCACCTCCTACTACAGTATTGGTTAGCATCCACTTTGGTAGTGGTGGTGGTGGGATTCTAAGATCTTGATGGTACACCAAATTCAGGGGACACAAGGAAAAGTGTACTCTTGGGATTTGAGATTTAAAAGGGATTTCCATGATTGACTGGTAAATGAGTTTCAAAGGTTATTGGCCCTACTTCCTAGGCAAGTTACTTCAGTTAATAAGTGTGATGCTTTGAGGTGGAGTTTGGGAAACAATGGTGTTTTCTCTGGAAAATCTTTTGATGAGAAACTTTTGATTAGGGAGGAGGTTGAGTTTTTGTGGAATGCAGTATGAACCCCAGAGAGGCTGAGGAAGGTGTGTTTTTTCTCTTGGCTAGTTGCTAGAGGGATGATCTTGATGACGGAAAACTTGTGAAAGTAGAAGATTATTTGTGTCACTTGGTTCTTCGTGTGCAAGGAAAGGAGTTGAGGATGTTGATTATCTTCATCTACATTGTGATTTTACCATGATGTTATGGTGGGATATATTTGGTGGTTTAGAAGTTCTTGGGTAATGCAAAAAACGTTGAAAAATTTATCGTATTGTTGGAGGACCTGAGAGGGAGGAGAAGACGCAAGGCATGGAACATGATTCCTCTTGTGTTGGTATGAGTTGTTTGGAGAGAGAAATAAAAGAGCTTTTGAGGGGGTAAAGTTGAGTTTTCTAAGTTAGGAGTAGTCTCTGTCACTTATTTTCTTTAAGTGTACCCATTTTTTTGAGAAGGTAACATTTGTATATATTCATTGAACCAGTACATAGGTTGCACTAAGAATCATAATTACAGCTTGTCAAAAAGTAAGAAAACTGAATCTGAATCCTAACAGGAACCTAGGATATCCATAATGGATTCGGTGTCCTCTAAATACATCTTGTTGCACCAAAAGCAAAAAGCCCGATACAATTTGGTTTGATCTTTTGAAGATCACAACTCTTGCTCTCAGAACATCTAACATTTCTCTTGTTCTCATGACATCTAACATGTCTTTCTTTCCAAACAATCCACCAAATACAAGCAAGGACAATCCTCCATCTATCACTATTTGCAGCTCCTGCCCTTACTTCCCCTCAACTGTACAAAAGATGTGATTTTGTTAGGCATAGCCAAAAGAAAAAACCCTGATACTAATGAAAATCCTCCATAGTTAGGATGTTATTCTGTACTGGAGAAATGGATGGTTGATTGTCTCAATCTCTTCATAATAGCATCTTGAACACATGGAGAACTTCCTTTTCTTGAGATTTTCCGGTGTCAAAACTGCTTCTCTTGCTAGAAGCCAAGTGAAACATGCCACCTTGAAAGGAAATTTAGGTTTCCAAATCTACTTCCAAGGCCAAAGAGAAGGTTGTTATCCACCTTGATTTGGCAAATATGCAGAGTTTACCTTGAATGTGTGTGCTATTTTTGCTCCACCATATTCTATCATGTTCATCCCTTGTTCCTGTAAAAATTTAAAGGTTAATAATAAGCATAAATAAGTCAAGTAACTTAACCAAAGCTATATTATAAAGAACTGAATCAACTCACTTATCCAGTGACTGAGAGTCTTTGGCTCTGAGCCCGACCACAAGCAAACAATCCCTCAACATTTTTGAACCTAGGAAGCTCAACCACTAGTAAATCTTGTGTTATTATATCGGGGCTCATTTTCTTAACATATGCATGATAACCCGTCCACACATTTTGATGTATGGTGCCATCGTTATGAGCTTTATAAAACAATCTTGGGTTCAAAATATAGCCTACAACATGCAAAGGTCGAAGAGTTGGTCAGTCTACCTTGCATCAATGATTTCAAACACTTTCTTATATTGCTTCTTAACTCCACCAAAGGTTCGCCAAATAGCTTCTTTAGCTTTGTCCATTACTTCATAAATATAGCCCATTGGTGGTTTTTCTCTCTCCATCTACCAAATGAAACACTGTTGTTAAAGGACCACAAATTTTAAATACCCCAACAACATCATTCCAAAAGTGGGCTGAAATAAAAAGGTTGCCAACATCTTTTCCCAAAGTTTCTTTTGTAAATCTACTTGAAGTCCATTCAGTTGAGAGGACTAGTATTTTCAAAATTTTCTTTTGATTGTACATAGCTCTCATAGTCAAGTAGGCTGTTGTGGATCTTGTCTTGGCCGTTTCACCAAATTTCTTTCATTGGTGAATTTTCTCATCACGTTCAACAACAATGGCCTTTGACTATTGTAGGATCTTGATGACCTTCTTAAAAACTGTTAGAGAACTATTCTGGTAATTAATAGCTAGTAAGTATTAAATATTAATTATAAAGAAAGTTATAGGATAAGAGAGTGATATTAACTGAAGCATATGGGTTGATCTTGAATATGTCACCAAACATTAAGTTAATGCAGTGAGCGGCACATGAATTCCAATAAATGTGTGGGTTCACACCCATCATCGTGCTTCCTGCTTTAACATTCTCACTAACATTATCGGTGACAACTTGTACAATATTTTTCGGTTCGATTCTTTTAATTGTGTTCTCAAATAAGTTGTACATTTTGGTAGAATTGGTAGATTCATTGCTAGCATCAACAGAATTGAGGAATACACTATCGATTGCAGAATTCACCTAAATATTAATGATCATTTTGCCATTTTGTGCCGTCCATTTGTCCATCATAATGGAACATCCAAACTTTGTCCATTGCACTTTATGTTCATCAACAATTTTGTTTACTTTCTTCACCTCTTTTTTAAGGTAACTCTCACTTCAGGGAAAGTAGGAGGCTTCATTCCTAGGCCATGTTGTCTCATTGCCTCAATAAATTTGTCAAATGATTTGTGATTAACACAATTAAAAGGGAGCCCCGCATCATACATCCACAATGCAAAAGCACTTACCGCACGCTCCCTTTGAATTTTCTTGGTTTCATCAAAACCTGTTCCCTTTCAAAGCCTCCCTTTTGTTGTGATTTTTGTGAAAAATAGAGATTAAGAGGGCCTTTCGCCACATTCCGCCCCGTGGATGATGCACTTCCACTAAAAGACATCTTTTGAGTTTTTGATGGAGGCATCATTTCATCATATTCATCCATATCATCATCATAATCAATATTAACCATTGGTTCTTCTTGCTGCCTCATTTGATATTTTGGATTATTCGCCATTTTATTTTTCACCTACGCCTCTATTTCTTTTCTAACTTCGGCTGGACAACTTGGACATTGTTTTACATTTCTATTTCCATCCATCAAATGCTGCTTGTGCCGAGTAATACCACCATTATAAGTAACTTTACAAAACATACAAATAACTGAATCTTTTGTTAGTCCTTGCATACCATAATTCCATCCAATGTCCTTTTTGCTAGCATCAGACACCATTGAAATCACTATTCATGGACAAATTGATATTATATTAATTAGTATAAAACTAAAATATATAGGGCAGAAATTAATAAAGAAGGATTACAATTTTTTTTTTATATATAGGCAGAAGACTAACAGTAGCTTCACTGCTCCAGTGAATACAAACTGGGTTGCAGAGCATAAAACAGAGCAAAATGGAGTCTAACTGGGTTGCTGCTACTGAAGAAGAAGAAGAAGGAAAAAAAAGAAGCTACTGAGTACTGCTTCTCGAAGTCGAACTGGGTCATTGCAACTGGAGAAAAAGAAAGAAGAAGGAAAAATGAAGAAAGAAGAAGGTTTCTAGGAAGAAGTTACCTAGGTCTGCCTTGCTGCAACGGGAGAAAAAGAGTTGGAGAAGAAGTCGCTGCAACTGGAGAAAAGAGTCACGTAATCCTTTTTCCAAATAAATCCTAGAAGCTCTTTTTAATTATTAAATCAAGGGTATTTTTTAAAAAAAAATAAAAAGGCGACACCTATGGTGCCTCGCCTCGACTGTCGCCTCTCACCTTTCCATTGCCTAAGGTCGCCTTTTGGAACTGCACCTTGCCATGGTTGTAATAGGTGAGAAAGCCTTGCCTCACCTTGCCATTCGCCAAAAGCGCAAAGGCGAGCGCCTTTGAGAAGAATGAGTCTTGGAGACCAACAACCTGTTTCGTAAATCTGACTGGAAATTGAGTGTGAAGAAGAGGAAATCTGTGCTACCATCAAAATGTGCGCTGTAGACAAAGCCTCTGGGTTTAACAACTTGGGGAATAATTACAAAGGTGGTCATTGATTGCTTTTATTCCTGAAAGAAGGGAGCAGTTGAGCTTATGGATTACAGACCAATCAACCTAATAAGCAGCGTTTACAAGATTGCCTCTAAGCTTTTGGCAGGAAGACTTGAAACTGTTATGTGGAAGCCAATCTCTGGAAACCTTTAATCCAAGAGAACATTTTTAAGAAAACATACACACCCTAAATCTCTCATCAGAAGTAGAAGGTTAATATCTTGTTTCTGCAGGAGACTAAGATTGAAATTGCTATGTTAAGATATGATTCAATAGTTATGGGGTAATAAATGGGTTGACTGGGTGGATTTAAAAGCATCACTGAGGGAGGGCTTTTTAGGAGCACCCAATAGGAGTTTAGATGGGGCTTCGTAGGCATCTTTGGGCCACATACTTATCCAATTAAGGTGTGAGTGAAGTTGCGGGGTAAAGAGGTTATGGGAAGATCATTGGGTTTTGGGAGTTGACTTCAATATTTGCAGATTTGCAAATTGGACATAAAGAAAGCCTTTGAACTCCACGCCCCCCCCCCCCACCCGACCCCCCCCCCCCCACCCCCCGCCCACCCTCCCA
>JAOTQR010000001.1:37733108-37747030 GCA_025774065.1 Solanum ossicruentum | reverse complement strand
GACAAGTGGCCTTAAGTAGCCTAATACAACTTGAGCATTCTCTAAGAAAAATATTCTCTTCCTATTCTTTCCTACAACATCCCTGTATTATTCCAGACAATGGCAAATTTTTATTAAAGGATAACATCTTAAAGGCAATGCAAGAAGCATTATCTAAGACAGGGATAGAATGCTCATCTTCCATCGAGATGTCATTCCTACAGAGCCCCCGCTCACCAAGTTCAAGTTCACACGGTGCAAAGGAGAAGTGATGTGGCCATGTAGGCATATAGCATGCTGTAGAAACATTCAAGAAGTGTTCTCTTTATTGAGGTACTACTTCATTAGGTGACTCTTGAAAGATGGTGGATCACATTAGCAACTAGTTGATGAGCAGTCTATTCTATCTAATAGATGAAATTACATGAACGGTACTACTGAAACTAGCATTATTCAGTAAAAGGAAGTGAATTTCCCTTGATGAGTTGAACTCTGTACAATAAGGGGAAACTACAAAGAAGTGGAAATCTGGATATCATATCCCGTAGTATAGAGTAGTCAACTTACAAGTGAACCACCTACTCTTTCCAGCCCCTTCTTATCTCTTCAACTTAATTCACCAGCCCACATAAAACCATACAAACTGATCCATGTTAGCAATTAAATTGCAGGAACCATACGAAGCCCATCTGTCAGCAGTACGATTTCAGCAACATATCAACCCAAAAGCAGTTGCATATATTTCCACAGCAGAAGTTACAGTTCATAATTCAAACTTAGACTTGCATTTTGTGAATGACTTGCCCAAGATATTTAAGAAATTATACTTTTGACTTTATTTAACTTCAAGTGCTTCAACAAAAAAAGGACCTGTGGAATTTTGGAAATCGGAAAGCCTAGGAAACCTCTAAGAACTAGTTCAACACTGAAAATAATGACAAGACTATATCTCTACAGAATATGTGCCCCTTCATTAACTTCCAGAAATAACTATGCAAATGCCTAGTTTTTCTTAAATCAACAACAACATACCCATAGAAATTCCACAAGTGGGGTCTGGGGAGGGTAAAATGTATTCAGACCTTACCACTACCTCATAGAAATAGAGAGGTTGTTTTCGAAGACCCTCGTCTCAAAGATATCAAGCCCCAAAAGCAGAAGATACTAGATATGAAAAAAAGAAAACCAACTAAAGGGAAAAGGCAATGATAATATATTATACAACAAAAGTAATGAATATAAGCTAGACAATAACAACACAAGATATAAAGACACGAAACCTACTTTATCACAAGGCTAGACAACATCCTACGCCCACAAACCTATTAACCTTTTGCCCTAACACGCAACCTCCACTCCTTTCTATCTAAGGTCATGTCCTCAATGAGATGAAGTTTCGTCATGTCCTGTCTAATCACCTTCCCCCAATACTTTTTCTATCTCTACTCTCCGAGTAACCCCTATATCCAACCTCTCGCACATCCTAACAGCAGTGTCGGCACTTCTTCTTTGCACATGCCCAAACAGTATCGCTTCCCACATCTTGCCTACCACGGAGGCCACCCCTAAATTTTCCCAAACGGTCTCATTCCTAATCTTATCATCCTAGTATGTCTACACATCCATTTTAACATCCTCATCTCCGTAACCTGGATCTTCTGGATATGTGTTTTTGACTGGTCAACAATCCACCCCATACAGCAATGACGATCTAACCACCGTTCTATAAAAGTTACCTTTAAGTTTAGGTGGTATCTTCTTATCACACAATACTCCAAAGGCAAGCCTCCACTTCATCCATGCTGCCCCAATACGATGTGTGACATCATCATCGATATCACCACTACCATGGATGATGGACCAAAGATATTTAAAGCTTTCTCTCTTAGGGAATCAACCAAGTCCCAAGCCTTACTTGAATGCCCGCTTCATCCCCCGCCACATTGAATTTGCACTCCAAGTATTAGGTTTTGGTCCTACTTATTTTGAACCCTTTGGATTCCAAATTATGTCTCCAGACCTCCAATCTATGATTAACTTTATTCCTGATCTCATCAATCAGCACTATGTCATCCGCAAATAGCGTACACCATGGAACCTTCTCCTGAATAGACCATGTTAGCTCATCCATCACCAAGGCAAAAAAAAGAAAAAGGCTCAGCACATATCCTTGATAAAGTCCCATCTCAATAGAAAAATACTCCGAGTCTCCTCCCACGTCCTTACTCGAGCTTTGGCTCCATCATACATGTCCTTTATTGCCCTAATATACAACATTGGAACACCTTTCACCTCTAGACACATCCATAGAACATCCCTCAGAACTTTGTCATAGGCCTTCTCAAGATCTATGAATACCATATGAAGGTCCCCCTTTCGTTCCCTATATTTCTCCACTAGTCTCCGAACAAGATGAATTGCTTCAATAGTCAATCATCCCAGCATGAATCCGAATGTTTTCTCTGAAATAGATACTCCTCTCCTCACCCTTATCTCCACCACTCTCTCTCGGACCTTCATAATGTGGCTTAGCAACTTAATACCCCTGTAATTATTATAATTCTGGATATCACCCTTGTTTTTGTACAATGGAACCATTGTACGTCTCCTCCACTCATTGGGCATCTTAATAGTCTTCAAAATAGCATTAAACAACCTAGTCAACCACTCCATACCATCCTTGATAGTGTTCTTCCAAAAATCCACCAGAATCGCATCGGGCCTAAGCGTTCTCCCTTTGTTCATTCTACTAATGGCACGTCTAACCTCCTCAATCCTGAAACACCTACAGTAACCAAAACCTTGTCAACTATCATAGTGCACCAAATCACCCAACTCTATATCTCTGTCCTCTATTTCATTTAAGAGTTTGTGGAAGAAAGCTTGCCACATTTACTTAATGGTAGTCTTGTCCGACAATACCTCACCATCCTCATCTTTGATGCACTTTACTTGGTGCAAGTCACGAGCTTTTCTCGCTCTCTCTTTTGCGAGTCTATATAATCTCTGGTCCCCGCCTTTTTCTCCTAGCTTGACACACAAATGTTCAAAAATGTCATTGTCTTAGCACTCGTGACCGCCGACTTTGCTTCTGTCTTCACCATCTTACAGATATTCTTAAACCTCCATAAACATCGTCAAAAACCACTCGAAATTGCACCGATATGCCCATTAAAGTCTCCCCCAATGACGATCTTTTTTGCGTCTGGTATTCTCACAATTTCATTTAAATCCTCCCATAAGAGCTTTTTAAACTTCCTCATTTAGGAACACTTGAGGTGCACAGGCACTAGTGACATTCATTATATGTCTAGCGATAATACGTTTATCCAACCAGTAATACTCTTGACCTTAACCACATACTCCCTAAGATCCTCATCTACTAGGATACCTACTCAATTTCTATCCTTAGAGCCTCCAGAGTATCATAATTTAACCCGTCAACATCTCGAGCTTTGGTACCTACCCATCTAGTCTCCTAAACACGCTATATTAATGTCTCTTCTTAAGACTCTACACAGGTTCTATGGACTTCCCAATTAGTGATCCTATGTTTCATGACCCTACTCTCAGCCTAAGTAAGACTGTCCCCTTCATACCATTACTATCCTCGCCTCCAACCTCAGACATGACCCTAATCAACCATTAGTCCCCAACACCACTAAACTAAGAATTAGTCACTCGATAAGTCACTCGATAAATTACAGAAGATACAATTGCTCGAAATCAACAACCCAACGATACAATAATATAGGTATAGTAAAGTATAAGATAGGAATAACAGCAAGTAATTCAAATGAATATAACAGCCGGCTCAAGAAATTTGATAAATTTTTCGCAACAAACAAGTCAAAAAATAAAAATCCAATTCAATCTTCACAATATACAAGTTAGATAACCACAAAGCAATTCAAGAAAATTGATATAAAGCAACAACATACCCAATGGAATCCCACAAGTGGGGTCTGGGGAGGGTAGAATGTACACAGACCTTACCACTAACTCATAGAGGTAGAGAGGTTGTTTCCTAGGAACCCTCATCTTTCAAGAAAATTGATATATGTTCAATATATTTAAATCAGTATTCTGCAAATGAATGAGGAGTTGCACTTTTGTATTTTGCAAGAGCCTTTGATTTGTTGAAGTATAACTCGTGATTTCAGAAAGAGGAGCACTTGGTCACCTTTTATAGTACGGTGGCAAGGACTCAAATCAATTATCTACTCCTTACGAAGAGTGATAGAGGTTTATGCAAGGACTGTAAGGTTATCCCGAGTAAGAACCTTAAAACCCAACACAAGCTCTTTGTAATAGATCTAGTGATTAAAAGGAAGAGGATAAAGAGGCGACCAACTACGAAAGCCATATATCTTTTAAGGAGATTGTTGGAATAATTTAGATATAGGAAAAGACTTTCATATGGTGTTAATTGACTTAGCAAAGACATATGACAAAGCCTGAAGAGAGGTTTCATGGAGATGTTTGGAGTTCAGAGGATATATGTGGCATATATTAGAGACATTAAGGATATGTAAGATAGAGCCAAGACCCAAATGAGAACAATGGGAGAAGATTTTGAACACTTCTTAGTCAAGATTGATTGCATCAAGGATCATCTTTTAGCCCCTTTTTGTAAACTTGGTGATGGATGAATTGACAAGACGATTCAAGGAGTGGTATCATAGTGTATGTTATTTTTAGATGATATAGTATTGATTGACGAGATATGCGAAGGAGCTAACGATGATTGAAGGTTTAAAAATAGGCTCTAGAAAGTCTAAAGGTTTCAGATTGAGCAGGATTAATACAAAAAACATGGAATGCAAGTACCATGACGCATTACAAGAAGCTAATGTGTAAATGGGGATGGATACGTAAGCCCTCCATAAGATAAAGAATTTCAAATATCTTGGATCAATAATCCAAAGAAATGGGGAGATTGGTGGTGATGTCACATATTGTATTGGAGCGAGATCAGTGAAATGGGGACCTGCGCTTGGTTCCTTTGTGATAAGAACATGCCGCCAAGACTTAAAGAAAAGTTTTATAAGGTGGTTGTTAAACCAACTATTTTGTACATAGTCAAGTGTTGGCCATCAAGAGCTCACACGTCCAAGAGATAAGAGTAGTGGAATAAAGATGCTTAGAGGATGTGCAGGCATGCTAGGAGAAAAAAGATTAGGAACAAGAATATACAGGGCAAGGCAAAAGAGGCCTTTGCGGCGGACAAGATAGGAGAAGTGAAGCTGAGATGATTTGGGCATGTTGAGAGGAGCGCAAAGAGTTAGACCAGGGAAGGATTGGGGAAATACGATTAGACAAGAGAAACCTTCAGCTCACCGAGGAGATGACCCTAAATTGAAGAGCATGGAGGTCGAGGAATAGGATAGAAGGTTAAGTAGGTAGCTGAGGGATTTCTCTCTTAGGGGTTGGGGGGCATGGTCCTAGTTTAGAATACCTTATTTTCTCCCTCTTCTCCTTACCAGTAGTATTTATTGTTATTCAATCATTATCTTATTTGTTAATGTAGTACTATTATTGTTACTTTTACTTTAGTTATCTTTGCTACTTCCGTTGACAATATTTTTCTTTTCTTCAGTATATTCATCAAAACTTTTTTTATTTTTCTTTTTTATTTCTTTTTCATCAAACCTATTTTATAAAATATTTTTCTTGAGCTGAGGGTGCATCAGAAGCAATCTCTCTACCCCACAAAGATAGGGGTAAGGTCTGCTTGAACCCCACCAAACCCCACTTGTGTGATAACTTGGGTATAATGGTTTTTTTGTTGTTTTATCCTATCAATGCCTTGTATCGAGTCTCCCTAGGAATTTCTTTATACATGCTAGGTTAGATACTGGGAATATTGGGAAAAATAAGTAGAAGTCTTAACCGAAAAATTTCAAGGTCTTTTGATGAAATTCCACTCCAACTTGCTAAGATTGCTATACATAAAAGCCAATTGATCTCCATCAACATCGACATTGAATTCCTTGCAAATTAATGGATGTAAACAAATAGGGCACTAAGTAAATTGGAGTTTTCCTTGTTAAGCTATCAATAGCATGAAGCATTGCTTTTGCTAATTCAACTTGAAGGGAGACAAAACTCGTCTAACAAGTCATCGATATCTCAATACTCTACTACTACATAATTGGAAGAGATCGCAAGCAACATAACAATGTGGTTGGGGTAAATGTCATTTGTCAATAGAGATAAAGATAATCATATACATTATAAGAACTTACAACGATGATGGTTATATCTGATGAATTAGAAAGAAAAAGAACAAATAATAGACGTATGGTAACATTAAACCTTGTGCATATAGACATGAAATAACATTTAAGGACTAATCAGTTCTCTGTTTGTTGAACTTTTGGTACAATGTGAAAAATTGACTGGTAATTTTAAGTCCATAATCAGCTGGGTAAGTGATTGGATTCTTACCTGAGGGAGAGTACATCAATGTGCATTCACATTTCTGACCTAAACTTCAATTTGAGTATTTTTACTTTAGACGGTTGCTTAATATGATACTTGAGTTCATTTTTCTTTTCCAGCTCAAGGATTTCGAACTTGTCTGGCTCAACTTTATTGACAGCCAACAGTTTGAACATATAGAGGAGAGAACTGGTTAGACAAACCTTCAGAAATATATCATAGTTCTAGGCAGAATGTAGAAACTTGAAATTAATGTTCTAATTACAGCTGATATTGTAGCACCCATTGGAATCAAGAAGTAAGCAGTCTTATTGTTGGGTTTGCACTCTTTCTGCTTGCTTAAGGGGTTCACCCTTTGTACAGTTTGTTTGGTTTGCGAGATGCAAACACATTCATTGGCATCTACAAAAAGACTTGTTCAGGAATAGGAATCCAACACCGGCTACACGTAACTATAAGAAAAATGTCGGATGTATCATTCAGAACCAAGAATAATGTCGGAACAAACCAGAAGAGATTCCAGCAGCTGATCCAGCAGCCTTGAGAGATAGCTTTCTATGAGCAGCTTTATCGAGCAGAGCTCCAATTCCCTTGGCAACTGATGTACCAATTTCAACACTTGGGCCTTCTGGCCCTAAGGAATTCCCAGTTCCTAAAGTGACACAAGCAGCAATTGTCTTCAGAACTGGTGCCAAGACAGATTTAACAGATGATGTCCAGTTTCCTTGGTCCAGTGTGGTTCGGAAAGCGTTCAAAAAGCTGACTATTAAACCGCCAGAAGCTGGTACTAAGATTACACGTTGCCAAATTGCTCCAATGGGCTCCTCTCTTAACCAGGAGGCACCTCGAGATGGAATCCCGTCCCAACAAAAATCACGCATTTCATGAACCTAACCAAGGGAGATATCAGTTACTATTATATGATGAACATTACAAGAGAAATAGAAAATCTATGACTATCACGCACCGCAAAGTTGAAAAGCACGACACTGATACCGGTGCAGAGTCCAACAAAGCAAGCGGAGATTATTGCCGTGTTGTCTTGTGCATTACCACTATCACTAACGTCGCACTTTTCAGCAGAGGAGCCTCCGTGTCCGGAAGGAAGAGACGGTCGAGCCCAACGCCAGCTATTTGAATGACGAATTCGTGATTCATTGTTTGATAGACGACCAAACCGACAGAATGGAGCTTTATCGTTATTACAGCGACGGGATATAGAATTCAACCACGAATTAGGAGTGCAGCAACCTGTCGTCGACAATGCCACCATCATTTCATCTCTCAACAAAACCAATAACAAATGTACCACATTATTCATTTTATTCGATTTTTTTTCTTTTTTTAATTCTACAATATTGCTGCATCACAACTTTTTAAGGAAAAAACCTTCCACTTTCATTTCTTTATTTTTTATTTTTTTTAATTTCAAATTCCATCTTTATTTGTTCCTTATATTATTGGGGCGATAGCTTTGAAAAACAAATTGTCAATCTTTTCTTTCATCTTCGGAGAAATACGATCGGGAGGAGCTAATTCAAACCCCTCTATTTTGAGATATGCAATAATATTTATTTATTTTATGCAATCAAAAGATAATTTTACACTTAATTTTTAATTTATCCAGATTATTAATTATAGTTAATTTTTTATTCTATTTTTTAAGACATTATATTTATTATGTTTAAAAAATAATTTAATAAAATTATCTTATCATTTACTATTTCTTAGTCTATATCAAATTAATAAAGTACAAGTAAATATAGAAGAGGGAGTAATACTCAAATGCTAGATTTTCCATTAACTAAACCAACCAATGTATGTCTTCCAACACATGTACCAAACAAGATGTTTAAGTGAAACCATAAGTTATGCCAACGGTTTTGGGAAAATTTCCAGTTTTGGGTCATCTTTAATTTTTATCTTTTAAATTTTGGTCTTTAAAGAGTAGTGTTTATTTTTTAGTATTTTAAATAATAAAAAGATAATAAATAATATATTCAGTAAAATCTCATAAGTAGAGTCTAGAGAGAGGATAGAATGTACGCAGACCTTATCCTCATCTCAAAACTCATAAGTAGAAAGAACTAAATATGATAAAAGGAGTGGAAGAGAACAGAACTACTAATGAATAGCAGATATATGTAAAGAAGATAAAACTAACAAATAATATGACAGATAATGCGAACACATGATTAAAAAAACACTTAATCCTACCATTAGCCTGCTACTCTAATTCATAACCTTCACTTCATTTTATCTAAGTTTATGTACTCAGTGAGATCAAGACAGTATAAACTATTAATCTTTTCTTTCTCAAGATTATGGCAGCGTAGGTGTTTTTAGACGTGTGTGAAGTGGTTATAGAAATGTGATTTTCTGGGAGAATAAAGATGTGGAAACTGAAAAATGATTTTTGCGGTCCATGAAGCACTTTTAGGGGCCAAAAAATTTTAAGATTGGTTTTTAGGGAAATTAACGCAAATGTAATATTTCTATACCAGTACTAGCTTATCTGGCCAAAGCCTTGGGAGGCTAAAAGTGCATATATCAAATAAAAATGTGAGATATTTGGTCAAGTTTTTGGAAGAAAATAAGTCCTTTCGAAAGTAGCATAAACTATTTCTTAGTAACTAAAAAAATATTTTTTCTCCGAAAGTTGTTTTTTTAAAAGCAATTTTGAGAAAAATGTATTCAGAAGCATTTTTAAAAGTTAGGTAAAATACTAGTTATTGCACAAAAATATTTTTAAATTTATTCATCAAATACAAATTACTTCTTTCAAAACGTAAGTTATGAAATAGGTTGAGTTCAAAATTACGATTAAACAGGCTATTTAAAATAAATAAATTGGAAGAATCATTACAAAAAATTATAATAAATGAGATAAATATATAATAAACTGTGGAAGAAGATAATGTTACAAATCCAAAACTAAGAGGATGGTGTGAAATTAGCCCTAGATTCTAGATTTATCGTCTAAATTTAGAACTTGTTTGGCTTAGTTGAAAAAAAAATAACTTTTAAAAATTATTTTAGAAACATTTTTGAAAGTGTTGAAATTTATTTGAAAAATAAGCAGTTATGTATTTGGATAAAATTATTGTAACTGAAAAAAAGTTCCTGATGTGTGTTGGCACATAAGTGCTGTTAAGCATTTATTTAATTAAAAATATCTGAAATACCCTTCAAACTGTTAATATTATATAAACTAATTACTTATTTTTCTATCTAAAAAAATAAAATTAAGTAAAATAAATTTTTTAATTCAATATCAATATAAATTTATTATTTAAGTAAATTTTATATACACGATTTATTTTTAATTTTAAAATATATAGTTTGGATAGATCACATGAAAATTTTAATATGCCTCTTTTTTCATAATTGAAATCGAAACATGATTGAGATATTCAATTGCCAAAACATACCACATATTTCAATTTTCTCTTGCCCTCTCAAGAAACTCTCAACATTTAACCAACTAATAATGTTTATTCTTTCAGATGGCATGTTACTTCTTATTTCACACAAAGAATTGAAGATATTTTGTCAAGAGAAATCACCGCAAGAAGAGCGACGGCGAGAAAACCCTGCTGGGGGATGGTTTCAAAGAACAGAGAAGTGTTGGGTTGTGTTTTGAATTGAAATAATGAGAAGGGAGAGAGTAGTTAGGGTTAATTTAGTTAAGGATATTTTAGAGAATATAAAAAAATATTTAGGGTAAAAAGATAATTTTTTTGGTCAAAGTATAATAACTTTTAAGCTAAAAATAAAAAGTTAGGGGTGTTGCTTTTAACTTTTAACTTATTTTAATCAAATCTTAACCTTTTTAAGTTGTTTAGAAAATTTCCAAACACTTTGATAAGCTAAAAAGAGTTTAAAAACAAATTTGATCAGTTTTTAAGCTAAGCCAAACGAACTCTTATTGTCCTCTATTTTAGCCTCTAATTCTATGGTTAACATATGAAAATTTTATGCATTTTAATTTATATTTTATGAGAATGCATAAATATTATAAATTTTAAAAGTTTCTTTATACAAATAAGAGCAAATGCATTAACTCAGTATTTTCGAACTAAAGGATTCATTGAAAATAATTAATCAATTTAAATCTAGAGATATTATTGTGCTCAAGGGTTAAGGTTCAACTTGGATAGTATGTATGGTGTTGACAAGTATATATAAGTGTACATGATATTACGTTCATGCTACTTTTGCCGCATTAAATTTTTCATTAATCTAATCTTGATATAAAATTACGTAAAAATTTTTATCAGAATCATAAAATTGTAAGTATTCGATCCAAAGGAGCATGCGACGTATCACTTTTCTTCCTTCTAATCCCACTAATTATCGGTCACCGCTTTTGTTTAATCCCAATAAAATCACTGAAAAGGAGAAGAGAATAGGTTGAATCTGTTCGATCAGAAAAGTTGTACAACTATAATTTCCATTATCTTTCTGTTATATCTATTAATATCACTACATCATCAGTTTCTTATCTAGCTATGCTTATAGTACATATACAAAAAGCTGCCCAACGACGTATACATGAGTTCTAAGCTAATAAGAACACAAAACATCAAGAAGGTTTGATGCCTGCAATTTTATCACCCAAAACAATGGTATAAAGCTTCAGTTAATTCTATTTAGGAACTTCTTCCACATATCCCTAGTTTCTTTCTACATATTATTTTTGAAAATAGTTGTAATGATACTAACGAGAAAATAATGTTTGGAAGATGTTCAAAATCAGCAAGAAGAGAAAAAATCATTGATAATTCATCTTTAGAATTTGTATTTAATTTTGCTCGTGCCAAATTTTAAGAAGATCACGAATATACTTGAATCTGAAATTTCTTTGAAAAATCAAGTCATGATTTACAACTCTTTTATGAGGTCTTAGAGATCTTTCTCAACAAAAATTGAGATAATTCGAGTAGTAATAAAAATTGCATCTTACATGCTATACTCATTCTACAAGGATTTATCTTTTGTGATTTATAACTCTAATATCTATTAATGTTAAAGTATATACGTATCTATCTTATAATATATTTTTCGTCTCACATATAAATATAATATTATTTTATTAAAAGGCGAATGGTCAAATGGATTCTTGTACTTGTATGCGATTGTATTCTGAACCATTTTACTTAGCTCTTTGCCAACTGAACTATTAAATTTAATTAAATTGAATCTTTTAAACCCCTTCAACCATGTGTGTAGTTCACTCTCTCTTGCGTAGATGTCATATCATATCCACATCACATAATGACATGTCATAATATCCTCATACTTATTTTTAACTATTAATTAAAATGTTAAATAAATAGCAAAAAATAATAGTTTAAAAAAAATAAAATATTTTTCAAATGGACCACTAACAGATCTAAACCATTTGGAAGCTAGGATTCAATCTCTAATCTCAAATCTCAAAATGTTGCCAGAATCTTCATGCGTAAGCCTGATAACGCAGCTGCTTTGAAGCAGTTGAAGACCCACATCGCCCTGTTCGGCACTTGGGTCGCTATAATTCGGTCGCTTACATCCTCCACCATTTCTTCCATCAAAAAGAAGAATTCAAGCTGGAAAGATTACAAATTCGCTTTGCTCCTCTTTTTTCTCAGAAGAAACGAGCAAATATTTCTTTTTTATCCTTTCATTACAATATGTGTCCCTATTTTGAAATTTATTGATATGTATTGAAGAATGGTCTTAGTAGTTTGGAATAGCTTTCAGTTCAAGTGATACCTTTTACGATTTGTTTTGTTTAGTTTATGTAGGCGTGTTGCTTAATTGTTCAAATGCAACTTCGCTGCTCTCTGTGATGAAATAGAATAAATTTTTTTAAAAAAAACTAAAAATTAATTTCACATTCACCTTCTTCTCCCCATGCTCCCTATTTTTGTTTCTCTTTCTAAGACCACTCTCCCCATATCTGTTTCTCTCTCTAAAATCACCCTTTCCATTCAATTTCCTAAATTTGGTCATTTTGGATCACTGAAGAAACGGGAAAGCAAAGAGAAGGAATTGTGAAAAGTGTAAAATGCTTTTTAGTGAAGGATTCATAACCCATTTTCTTTTTAGATCTGTAAGTTTTTTTTAAGCTAATATGGTTTTTCCACATTTTGTTCTTGTAAATTCACACATTTGTGCCAAGTCAATCATTACGCTGCCACATAAGCTTGGTCAATGAAAGGAAAGATTTTAAAATTTTAATTTAATTAAGTTTAATTAAGAAAGAGTTAAGTAAAAAGGTCCAGAATGCAATCGTACAATTATAAGGATTCATTTGACCATTTCGTCTTATTAAAAATAACTAAACCTATTAATATTGTAGCAGATTGTAGTGGTGGTAAGAATATACATGACTTATCTCAATACTAGAAAAAATTATTGAGATTACGAAAATATTATGTTTGATACAAAAAAAATATTTTTAAAATTTTCATTGTCTCCCCCTCACTCACCCAACATGCTCAATCTCCATCCTTTTATCATCCCACTCTACACCAACTCCGAATTCCCGCTCACTACTCCATTTCATACATATAGTGTTTTGTTAGATTACATATAAATGCTCTTAAGATAAAGTCTTTTTGTTTACTTACCTACTCTAAGAAAATATTTTTAAAAAACTTTGTAATTTGTAATTAGTAGTTTATTTTTAACTTTTATTAAAACTTCAGTTTTTTATATGCACCCAATATAGAACTTCATGTAAGGTTGAGAGTTCTTTGACACGTACTTGATGTCTTATAGTATTTTCACAATATTCTTCAAGACAACATAACATGATTTAGAATTGTACACACATAGAGGTGGTAAATGGTAGATCGGATCGATCTGATTGGATTAGAATAAATTGAATATTAATTGCGCCAAAATAGATCGGGTCACAATCCATCCATATAAAATATGAATAATTATGGATTTGGTCAAATATTATTTGGGTAAAAATGGTTCCAACCTAGTATAATCTCTTAAAATCAAAAAATAAATCAAAGTTAGATTTTTAATGCTCAACCCCTATCACCCCAACGGTATTCCCAAATAATTATTTTTTGAAAAATTTGTTTCGTTCATAAAAAAGAAACTTAAACTTTTCTACTTCCATACTCAATCGCCCGCTCACTCCCACCCTACCCCCAGCCCTCATCCCCACGCTATCTGCGCCTCTATCACCCCCAATTTTTTAATTAAAAAAATTCGCCAACCTTCCCCGCCCCTCACCCATCTTCCTCGCCCCTCAATCACAATTTTAGAAAGAATTCATCCCCAAGCATCATCGAAACCCTTAACTCCAAATACTCTTTCAAAAGAAAGTTAATTTTTTTACCATCTCATCCTCCATTTCCATCCTATCTCAGTATCACCCCCCCCCCCTGCCTCCGCTCCCTCCTTCCTCGCCCCCCACCCCCACCTCCCCCACCCCACACCCCCTCTCGCTCCCCCACCCCACCCCACGCCCCACCTCAACAACCCACTCAAGC
>JAOTQR010000001.1:37722310-37733008 GCA_025774065.1 Solanum ossicruentum | reverse complement strand
CACCCCCCACCCCCCCCCCCCCCCCCCTCCCCCCCCCCCCCCCCCCCCCCCCCCCCCCCGACTCCCTTCCAGCACCCTCAACTTTTTTTAAAATAAAAGTTAAATTTTTTCGCCACCCTCCCCCTCACACCCCATTTCCACCCTACCCTCATCCCTTACCCCGACTCTCGCCTCCAAAATTTTTTAAGAAAAAAAAATTCACGCACACACAAAAAAAAACTTTTAGTTCAATTAAGAATTTTTTTTTATGAATGAGGGATCTATGAATTTATATGAGTACCTATATTTTATCTATTTTGACTATATTTATATGAGCTCTTAAAATAGTATCAGACCATATTTACCCAACTAAAAGATATAAATGATTCATTAAAATAAATATGGGTTAAATGGATTTCTTTCACCTTATATGGGTTAAAATTGTCACCCCTATACACACATATGAAATTTGCAATATTTAAAGTGTGTCCAAGGAGTATATCTCATCAAAGATGTTATTAATAATTTAGTATGGAGTAATATTATTTTGGACGCTTGAAATGCACGCGAGGTTGATAAAAGTATGAGTAGATATATATATGTTTTGTATCCTTAAGGGTTCCAATAAAAAAATATAAAAGTGATCTATTTTTTTCGATCAATATGGATTGTGGTGTAGTGATAAAATTGATCCACCTTTAATTAAAGATCTTAGGTTCAAACTAGGGGTATGGAAAAAATCTTAATGTGTGTACACACGTGAGTGTATATTTGATGATGATTAATTTACTCCTAATTGGGCATTTGGTCAGTGGTATGATTCTCGCTTAGGGTGCAAGAGATCCCGAGTTTATTTCTCGAAATGCCCCTTTATTTTGTTTCGAGAATTCTCAAGAAACAATTTCTTTACTTCTAGCAGATAGTGGTAAGGTCTACGTATATTCTACCCCCCTTAGACCCCACTTGTAGAATTTCACTGGGTATGTAGTTGTTGTTGATTAATTACTCCTAATATTTAGTCATTGTTTTAAAATTATTAAATATTTACTCTCTTGTTTAACCTGAAAATAAATTTGGATCAGAATAAACTTGGATGAATTTGAACATTTATCACTATAAACTCTAGGAGTTTCTCTGAGAGTTCAAATATCAAAAGAGTGAACCTCCAATACCCTGTGATAGAGTTGTTCCATATTTATAGAGTGACAGAGTGGCTGGCTTGAACTTTGAAACATCATTTTTGTAGACAGTTTGGCCTAGTTTGTACAAGTTAAACATATTTAAAACAAATAAAGTTTTGGAACCTTGATCAAGCACAAATTATTATTTTGATATTAAAATAAGTATTTTCAAATTGATTAGTCACACACAAATGGTTAGTATCCGAAAATATTTCTGAAAAATATTTTCCAAAATAAGCAAATCTTGGAAGTTCTGGCAAATAGGCAGCTATTAGTTTAGCATAAACATATTTATATTAAGCATCAACTTGGTGAGATGGTACCAACAAAGTCGAATTTAATTCCACGGTCTAACTCTGCCAAGAAAGTGAATTAACGGTAGCCCATCACCGGAAAAGAAAAACTCTACAAAAAATATCTTTGTTAGTCAATCACCGGAAGCCTTATACATTTAGTACAATAAAAGCAATACATGTTAATGCAATGAAACTCAGTTTGGCGCTGCAATGCCTGTTAAATATTCTACCATTATTCTGTCAAAAATTAAAGGTAGTGTCCCGATCAGTACAGCCTTGCTCCGTGGGGGAGGAGGAAAAGGGATACAAAAAAGTAATCCCACTACAGAAGGCAGCCCCCTCTTTGATTCCAGACAAGAGGTGGTGCAAAACACAAGCAAATCCCACTCGTGCTCGTAGTTTCTCTTTGTTTCTACATATAATGGATAATCAAACAGAATATCGCCTAAATATCAATGAGTAACACCACCAGCAGACAAAGGCAGATTTGAGTTGAACAACTCCCATTTAACATCTCTCAATATTTTAAATCTTTCATCAAATGTAACAAACCCAGCTTGGGGTACTATAGAGCCAGATGTTCCAGCTTTATAGAGCAACACTGTGGTAGCCCCAATGTCAGGTCCATGAAGCTTTCCTGTTAGCAACACCCGTAGGGGCATGAACAGAGATTTTCCCTGGTATATAAAGCAACCTCATTAAATACTAAAAAAGAAATTTAAGGGAAAAAGAAAATAGTCAGATCTAACCTTGCGCTTCAGCATTTTACCGAAGTTCTTCACCCAGCTTTTCCATCCGGGTTGGCCTTCTGCAAGTGCACCAGAGAGCTCACCACTGTCATATGCGGCTAACAAGCTCTTAGCAACTTCAGAGACTCCATCTTCTAAGATCGGTTTTCCTTCCGCACTGCAAATGGCGTACCATAAAGTGTCACATACTATAAAGCTTTTCTTCTTTTAACTTCATTTCAGGCTATTTCAAATTGGTCCTTTCTGGTATCGAAGTCCTTCCTTTCAGCCTGATCATTTCTTCCACGTAAAGAAAATAATGCCTAAAGTAATACAACTCCAAATATCTCAACTACTTGCACTCCTAACACTGTTTGGCTTAACGATCCTTCAAGGAAGTTAGAATCCGTGCTTAACATAATCCTTCAAGATTTTAGCTTATGATGCAATAAATAGTTTCCAAAACCACCATTCTACACCCTCTCTTCTTTCTTGTTCATGGCTTTATCTTTTTCTAGGTGTCGGAAATTTTTTGGCATGCATCTCTTTTCCCTAGAGACTTGTGCAGTAGAAAAGGCCCCTAGTTTGGATAAATTTTACTTGGACTTTCTTTAAACAATGCTGGAGCAGATCAAAGGGCAGTAGTAGAGTACAGATGTATTTCAAGAAATCAGGGAGTTCGAGACAAGCCTTGACGAATGTTTTATTGTGATTTTTCCAAAAAGGGAGGGAGTAACTGAATATCAAGGACTTCCTTTATATAATTGTGGTATCCGGGCCAGCTGGCGCACCTCGACTAATTTCATGGGTTATGGGGTACCTTCTACTTTCCATCAGCAAAGGTAGAGGGAACAAACCAGCTAGTGCTTTTGCCTCCAACAGAATTAGTGAATATAAAGGACTAAGACCTTATAAATTACTAAGAACATACTGATATACAAGGATGAGGAAGAACACAAAAAAGACACAGGAAGATCAGTTCAACATTTGTATGACTAATATAGTGGTGCCAGGGAATAAATCAACTAAAACCGTACAACTAAAAGAAAGCTCATCACTGGAAGAAGCTGGGCAAGCAGACAAAGAGGAATCTAAGGCCTTGCAACTGAAGGAACAGGCCCGGCAAGAGGGCCAGGTGGCCCCTGAGGGGGGCCTGGCAATCATTTAGTTGGAAAGAGTTCCTTGGAATGCTAGGGGGCTAAATTGTGGCAGAAAGAGGCGGCTAATCAGAAACATACTACATACAGGGAAAGCTGATGAGGTGTGTCTCCAAGAAACAAAGCTAACGGGCATATTAAGATACTAAAGGAAGTTTGGGGAACAATTGGGTTAACCATGTCCAGTTGGAAGCTAGTTGGACTAGGGGTGACGTTATCATAATGTGGGATAAAAGGGAATGGGAGATTCATTATAAAGCGAACTACTTTACTATGGTTCTAGTAAAAGAGTTGGTATTGACATATGTGAATTTGGATCAGAAGGGCGTGCGTCTATGTTCTAGATGGGTTTCATGTGGGGAATATGTGGAAACAATCAATCATCTTTCTTTACACCCCGATTGTGGACAGACCAGTTGTGGAAGATATTCATTTATCTGAGGAGGACTAAATGGGTGAGGCCAGGGAACAAAAAAGAATTGCTTAACTAATGGAACAAAGAGGCCAATGCAGCCAAAAAGGAAGAAAGACGGAAGATTGTCCCTGCATGCATTTCGTGGATAGCGTGGAAAGAAAGGAATAGGAAATGTTTAGAAGACAAGCAGAGCAAATTGCAGGACTTTAAAATGAATTATTTTGTGCTGTATCACTTTTGGTGTAAACAGAAACTAATAGCTCAAACAGAAGATATTTTTGATGTTTTAGACTATTCATAGGAACAAAAGACATGTTCTAGCTGTAAGTTGTAATACTTTTGAATTTTGACTACATATTTTGATGTAGTATACCTGTGGATATATAGATCAACTCTTACCATTCCCAAAAGAAAAACAAGGTGTTAGATGAGGCATCGTCTTCTAGAAAGAGTTCATGAAAGGAAGAGAGATTCTAGACACGATTTGGTGGCAGACAAAGTTGCCAGCCCAATAAGGGGAAAAACAAAGGAGAGGGATCTTATGCAAATTGTCCCTCAGGAGGTTACAACCATGTGAATTAAACATTGCTGCATAATGAATACAGGATTAGGGAATAAGTTGAGGAAGTCGATCATGTTCTACATCTCAATAGTCATGTACTGGATTCTAGTAAATCAAACACATGCAATTTTTTGGTAGCTCGAGGGATCTGTAACAAGGAAACTCATTATCTCTTATGTTGTTCATTATGGAAATAAAAATGCTGCGAAAAATGATAGACAGAGCTGTCATACGAGTCTGAACACAACACATGCTAGCAAGGAATTGTAGAGGTGGAGAGTGAAGAGATATGGAGTATTCTCAGAAAAGTCATACTATCACAGGCTTTTATTCAAGGACTAGTTGGGCTTTACACTTACCAGTTTGTAACCCAATGTACCCAGAAACAAGTTATTGTAATTGGCAGCAAGAAAGACTATGTCAACAACTTGAAAAAAAGAGAAAAATGGCATACATCAACTGGTGTTATATGCGTAAATGTTCAGGCGAAGGTGCGGATTGTCTTTTGTTGCACCATCAGGTGGCGACAAGATTGAATTGGTTTGGGTTAAATCAGACAATCCCATAATTCTCATCACGTTGTATAACGCATGGAATGTTACTACTTAGCCCTCAGGTAGGTCCTGTGGAGAGAAGAACAACAGAATTTTTTAGGGGATAGATTATGCACATTTAGACCCTTCGGGGTGGCCCAGTGGATTGGACTTGAGACTTCTGGTCGAGCTCATCGCATCGGACTTGACTAGTGCGGATTACCTTTTCTTTGTGATTTGCCAGCTATTACATAGGAGAAGGGTTTCTATCCTGTACGCACCCAAAGAGTAGTTGCTACGTATTTCCTTGTCATAAAAGAAAAAGATTATGCACATTTAAGCAATATAGCCTTTGTTCGTCGTTTATATTATGGAGCATCCACGAGGTCCCAATTAGTATAGGAGATTGTGTCTTCTCTAGAGAAAGGTTATTTACCTTTTTATGTATTGCTTGCATAAAAGATTTCTCCCACATTAATAAAACTACAAGGCTTATAAACCGTTGCTAATATGTAAGAGGACAAAAAATTCGAAGTGTTGAATTTGCTTTCCATCTCCGATTTCAATTCAATGATAGCTATACTGGAAGCAATAGGAATAGGGATGAGAATATGCGAGACAAAGTGGGAGTCGCCTCCATGGTGGACAAGTTGAGAGAAGAGATACTGAGATGGTTTGGGCAGATGTCTGGATGCCCCAGTGAGGAGGTGTGAGCGGTTGGATATACTTGAGTCGATCAGAGGTAGAAGCAGACCAAAGAATTATCGGGGGAAGGTGATAAAACACAACATCTTTAGCTTGTCAAGGACATGAGTTCAGTTAAAAAGGTATGGAGATCACGAACAAGGATAGAAGGTTAGTAGGTAGTTAAGAGTTGTCCTATTACTAGCTTATGCATGTATTTTGTTTGGCGTAGTATAGAGCACTATGTCGATTGTAGTATTAGCCTATTTGGGTAGTCTTTGGCGTTTGATATCCTCTATAATTTGAGGTTTATTGTGTTTAGGAGATTGCACCTTATTGGTGTTGTTACAGTTCCTTGCGTATAATGGCTACTACTTTGCTATTTGTCATGTTTCTCCACTTGTTTTTTCATTTAATTACTGCTTTGATTTGCTTGAGCTGAGGGTACATCGAAAACAACCTCTCTACCTCGGAGAGGCAGCTAACGAATAGAGAGAAATGAGACTGATCTGGGTGGGGGTTAAAAAATGGGTCGGGGCTGACTTTTTCGTTCAATGAAAGCATGACATACTTAAAGCTGAACATAAAATTTCAACAGGTGAGAGACCTAGCTCTAAAGTAATGCCTATAGGGGTATATTCGTCGAAAGGGCATAACAGAGGGTAAGCATAGCTTATTTCAATAGTAGAGGGGCAAATTCGACCCTTTAGATAATTAATTGCCCATTACAAAGAACCAATGTTTTTTGTGGAACTTGTCTTTTGTATTCACTTGGTAAAGGAGTAAATGGTAATAAGTCTCCTTTTTGCTATAATTAACACCTCTATTTATTCAAACAAATTGAGCTTATTAATTAACAAATATTCTCATTACTGCCTTAATGAATAGACCAAACTGAAACCTTCACGTTTTCTATCTAGACTATTCATTCTCTTTGAGGATACAATTTTTTATCTTTTAGAATCACAGGCGGAATATTTCCGAGATGTTAATGAGCAAGACGTACTTCTATTTATTGACAATATCTTCTGTTTTGTCCAAGCAAGATCCAAAGTATCGGCCTTATTGGGTAGAATGCCTTCCACTGTGGGTTATCAACCGACCAAACTGAAACCTTCACGTTTTCTATCTAGACAATCATTCTCTTTGAGGATACAATTTTTATCTTTTAGGATCACATAGGTATAGTGTTAAAGCAGAATTTCATAGATCACCTTGCCAAAGTTTCATATAAAGGATAAGATAGCAAACTTGAAAGTGCTTTCTCTGAATCTGGTATCAAGTCAATCCCATCTTTCAGGAGTAGAACAGCATCCTATATATACAGAAAGTTTAACAGGTATAAGAACCATAACTCCAGTTTACATTGAACAGCAATTTTTTGGATTGATGTTTAACAACTAGCATCTATGCAACAGCCATTGGGGAAAGAGAGGGGAATCTTTCAGCATTTCAAAAATTCATCACGTTTGACATATAGCCAATTCGCTTCTAGAATCATACCAGCAAACAAAATAAACTGTTGTATTCTACCTCGACTAGTTCAACTTTAGCAATAAGTCCAACTAACTGATAACAATAATGCATTCTCAAACACAAACTTCACATATCTTACCCCCTTGAAATCATGGATAGCTAAACATAACGGACACGAGAAACCATAGAAGCCTCCAAACTCTCATGGTTAGATCTCCACAATGATTATCAAGAAAATCCTTCAGTCGCCACCCCACCACCCACCCACCACCAACAACAAAAAAGGAAGAAAATTTCTAATAATTTGCACAATCTGTGACCCACTAACTCATAAGGAACATTTGCATCTTGACCTTTACCATAGATCCAGCACTGTGAAGTCCACATTCTGCATGTCGAACTCATTTATATACTACTACATAACCATATCTCTCAGGTGTCTTTACTTCCCCTTTGTTTATGGATGCAATGAATGGAGATCAAACAAATATGCTAATGTCAAAAAGGGCAAAGGACACGTTCAATTCCAATGTTGCAATCCTACACATCACTTGAACTCTAAGATTCAGAAGAAATATGGGTTCAAAAAGGATACTCCCTCTCCCTCCCCTTTTAATGATTTGGATTCACTTTCGAGAAGCCTAAGAATAAGATATTATTACATTAAGATTGATGAAGGATACTTTAACATAATACGTAAAAACAGAGAAGTTTCTTTTTCTCATAACACTGGTGTTCTGGTCAGACTGCATGCACCTCAACAATTCACATGGTACCAGCTCTCTCCAACCAGCACAACTAATGAGATACTCTACCGACAAAGGCTTAAGCGGATGAGAAGAAATCACCTAGTATTTTTTGTTTCAGATTTTGAACCTGAGACCTCATGATTCTCCACTCGCTTGAGAAAATGTAGCATCAAATTTCAATATATTCAAATAGTACTCTTTATGTCACAATTTAATGACTACTTTTACATCCCAATTAAGTACTTTTTCCTTTCTTTTTTTTTCCTCTCAAAGTTTCTGATTATGACACAATGAAATCTCTATTTTTCTTTTGTCATCACAAAATGTTATATCATAAATCAAATGTCTATATTAAAACTAGTAGCAAACTAGCAATGGAAGATGTAGCATATAGTCAATGGGTTCAACTGATACTTTGAAAGTGTAATGGGTTCAATAGTAAAAACCTAAAGGTCTAACCAATCAAATTTAAATTTGAGATCTACCTCTTCATAATATTGAACCCATCTTCTCGAATATGCTCCATAGTACCCAGGAGGTATTGCAAAATTCAGCAATTTATAATCTGAGTATCCAACCCTAGAGAATCTAAACTTATCCTAAGTAGGAACTTGAGTTTAATGACTTGGGGGGTGGGTGTTTGGATTGTTTTTTTTTAAAAGTAGCTTATAAGCTAAAAGCTAGAAGCCATAAGCTGGTCATACCCAACTTTTGGCTTTTGGCTTTTTTTTGTACTTTTTTGGTCTAAAAGTAGTGCTCGACCGCACTTTGTCTTTCCCAAACACCTCCAAAAATTAAAAAAAAAAGAGCCTAAAAGCCAAAAGCTACTTAAAATAAGTCAATCCAAATACTCTCTTGTGTCATCTCCGGCACCAAATATCCCTGATTTAGTTAACTGATCGTGTTGCACGAGGTCTATAGAATCAGCTAGCCAAGTCACAGAAAACATCGCATGGTTAAAATAAGTACCTACAATGATACTGCTGCTGGTTGCATTTCATATAAGTGTCTGCAACAACTTTATCCTAACTTGCACAAACTATACAACAACAACATACCCAGTAAAATCCCGCAAGTGGGGTCTGGGGAGTGTAGAATGTAAGCAGACCTTATCACTACCATAGAAGTAGAGAGGTTGTTTCCCGTGAACCCTCATCTCAAAACCCGTAAGCAAGAAAGAACTAGATATGACAAAAGGAAGGGAGGGAACAGAAAGAGCGACTAATAATGACAGTATGTAAATAAGATAAAACGAACACATAATACAACTTGCATAAACTATATGTTAAGAATAAGCTTCATACTCACAATACATAAATGTTGCTCACAACCATACATGGAACTGTCAAGTCACATCATATTTCACTAACATAATTTATTCTTCTTGGATTGTTAAAGCACAGAAGAGAGAGACTCATTATTGAAAGACGAACTACAAGATGTGGTTGAGAAATGAAAGAAAGCGGAAAAACTATACCTTTATAAAAACTCCTTGTGATTCTGTTACAATGCCTGCATTCTTCCACCTTTCACCAATAATTTGGTTCAACTCTTCAGATGGAAGTGATCTCAAATGCTGACCATTCATCCACCTGAAGTTCAAACCATGTTTTAAACAACAATCAAGAATTGTAAGATATTTCATAATGTCTTGGTAACCAACACTATCTATGTAGCAGAAGAAAATATACTAATGTATTGATTAGAGGAGGAGACAATGTATTCCAGGGGTTCTTTGCAAATTGGAAATTGAAAAAGTTTTCAATCATATGTACATGGTTTTGGAAGATGCTTTTTTATATGTGCGTTGGTAGTAAATAGACAAATTGGATTTCTTGCAGCATCTCCAGCGTTAGATTCTCGGTGCTTACTAATGGAGCACCTCATGGATTCTGTTCAATCCAAAGAGGTCTAGTCTAAGACAAGGAGACCCCTTGTCTCCTTTCCTCTCCATACTTGTCATGGAAAGTCTCAGTAAGATAATGATCGGCGCTTTACATCACAACTGTATCCAGGGCTTCTATGCTGGCTTAAGAGGGTAATGCAATCTAGTTATATCACATATTCTTTAAGCAGATACACTTCAATCCTAAGTGGTGTTAAAGTAGACCAAGTCCTTCATTTGAGAATGATTCTACCCGCATTCAAAGCAGTATCAGCACTGAACATTAATTACCTTTAATGCCACGCGAACGCAGTTAATGAAGCACACAACATTGAGCAGTTGGCAGATATAATGGGTTATTGCATTCACTCTCTTCCTTCCAAGTACCTAAGCCTCCCACTTGGGGCCAAAGCAAACTCCGTAGCAATATGGAAAGATGTGCTAGAAAAAATGTGAGAAAAGATCATCAAATCGAAAAAGAATAAACTCTCTTGGGGTGGTTAGGCTGGATCACTAATAGAGTTCTCTATTCTTTGCCACCATGTCTAGCTTTCTCTCCCTCAAAAGTGTCTAAAAGATTGGATAAAATCTGCAGAGAACTCCTTGGCAAGGAAACAGGAAGAAGACGACTTTGATTTGGTTGATTAGAGAACTGTTCGAACAGCCAAAAAGAATGGAGGCATGGTGGTAAGACATTTGAAGGTACAAAGTAGCAGCCTACTAGCCTACTGTCAAATGGCACTGGAGATTCAGTCCGGAAGAGGAAGAGCATTTTCTCTCGAGTCTCCAAAACTCCTATCTGTGCTAAATATGGGATTTGCAACCCTTGATGGTCCAAGCCAACTCCTGCCCTCTTGGCTTTGGATTCTGGAAACACATCATGGACAGGTGGGCCTTTTCTGATAATTACACCAGAGCAGAATCTATTTCCATCAATCTCGGATGGAGCCAAAGATTCACTATTTTTTGACTTTGAGGTATGATGGAATAAAACAAAATGGCTCTTTAAACTGTCTGCGCTTCTTTCAATTGTGAAGTAGCAGTTAGTCAATG
>JAOTQR010000001.1:37710127-37722210 GCA_025774065.1 Solanum ossicruentum | reverse complement strand
CAGGCTGCGTACATCCGACCCCCCCTTACCCCGCAATGGGCGGGAGCCTTTGAGGCACTGGGGTAATGTTGTTGTTTGTACACCAAAGCAGAATCTGACACCACCAGATCATAGATCAGGTTCAGGCGAGAGCCCTAGTCAACCGCTGTGACAAAGAGTCCCCCATGCGACCTCACACACTTCCCCGAGGTCATAGCCACCAGTGAGTCAGGTCCAGACAGCAGCATGTGAGAAGTTTCCTTGCCACTTTTTTTATTAAGGTAACATGTTTCCTGGCCACTTTCCCGACAAAAATTTTTCCAACAGAGTCACCCCATCATTTTGATCCTAAGTGGCCAGATCTAACTTTCCGACGACAGAAACAAGTCTTTTCCATTTTTTTTTTTTTTGAGAAGGTAACATTTTTTGTATAACTATTTGCTGCAAAAAGACTACAGCTGTCCATACTTACAAGAGAATATAGGAAGATGTACTAAGTTATAACCTACTTACAAAGATCCTAGAACATCGATAAAAGGTTCTATGTCTTCCATACATTCATGTTTACACCAAAAATAGAAAAGGGCTAGGCACTGCATCTTCAGTTTCTGCATAGAGCTGTGATTATTTTCAAAACATCTTTGATTTTGCTCTTTCCAAACTGTCCACCAAATGCACGCAGGGATAATCTTCCATCTTTCTTTCTGGTTTGACTGACTGCTACATTTGTTCCAGCACTCCAGCACTTCATGTGTATCTCTTGGCATCACCCACATGATCCCTTTTAAATTAAGGAAAATCCTCCAAAGTTGTCCGGTCGTCTTGAAGTGTAAAAAGAGATGATTGGTTGTCTCTGATTCTTCTCCGCACAAAAAACATTTAGAGCACAAGTGGAGGCCCCTTTTCTTGAGTCCTTCATGAGATAGGACTGCTTTCCTAGCCACGAGCCAAGTGAAACAAGCCACTTTATGAGGAATTTTGACCTTTCAGATTAGTTTCCATGGCCAACAATTAATCTGGTTGTTTGAACAGTTGAATTCCTTGTAAGCTGACTTGACTGAAAATCTTCCTTGTTTACCCACTTCCCATGTAAGGTTGTCTTCCTGAATGAAGGGGCCTTTGAATAAATTGAGAGTGTTGTAGAATTCAGCCAAATTGTCCATCTCCCAATCATTTAGGTGTCTTCTAAAGGTTAGATTCCAGCCATGAGCATCCCAGACTTCTCCTACAGTGGCGCCTGTTGATTCAGGTTGAAGATGTTTGGGAAGAGTTGCTTTAGTAGATGTTGACCTAACCATCTGTCTGACCAGAAGGATGTTTTCAATCCATTACCCACCTGATGACTGCATTTGCTCATGAATTTTGTCCCCAAATCTCCGATTGACCTCTATAGACCGACTCCATAAGGTGAAGTTGACTGGCTTGGTTGTCCATTCCCCATCCATTTTATACTTTTGAGTGATTACCTTCTTCCAGAGAGATTGTTCGTTTGAGGCAAACCTCCATAGCCATTTCATCAAATGACAATGATTCTGACTTATCAGGTTCTTGATTCCCATACCACCATACTCCTTGCTGATGATCACGGACTTCCACTTGACCAAATGCATCTTTCTAGTATCACAGTTGCCTTGCCAGAGGAAGTTTCTTCTAAGAACATCTATTCTGTCCACCACGTTCGTTGGAGCACGGAAAATGGACATCATATAAGTTGGTAATGTATCCATCACGCTGTTAATCAATGTTATTCTACCTCCCGAAGATAAGTGTTGACTCTTCCAATTAATCAACTTTTTCTCACACTTCTCTACGACTCCATTCCCAATATCTTTGGAGTTGCTTCTGGCACCGACGGCATTCCAAGGTAGATGGTCGGCAGCGAAGTCTTTTCCATATTATGGCAACTATTTATATTTTTTTCTCAAATTTTAGGCTGAAAAATTCTGATTTCACAAGATGTCTTTCGAAGTTGATATTTTTGGCTCCAAAAATTTGGAAATTGGAAGTTACAAGTCCTACCAGCACTTTAGAATCATTAATGGGAAGTTCAGACTATTTAACTAGGACTTCCTCAGTGGAGCTGTGGTGCAAGGGTCACGATGTCCAATATTACTTAACGAACAATGCCAATGTAGTAGATGAAAAGGCAAAGGCCACTGAGAAAGATGAAAAGGCATAGCACAGTGGGAGAAGGTTAACGCTCAATTTTGTAGTCTCCAAAGGCAATCCATTGATTCCAAGTTGATGTCTTTGTTTCACTCATTCCAGATATATACACACATTATATTCAGTTTGGGAAAAGCCACGGGCTTTATACACTAATGACATATATTGTTTTTATGATGTGATATCTTGAATGACTGATTTAGAGAAACAACAATCAAATATGTTTACTTAGTTGGGACAGGTACAGGCATTCATAGAGGAATTTGTAAGAATGATGCTAGTCACTACGAACGTGGAAAAAAAACAAGAGGAAAAAAAATAGGCATTCCTAATTCTTACACTTGCTGAACTTTAAAATGACCATGATTCAGTGCATGATCAGATTTTAGCTAGTCCTACAGTACTTGCAAATGATGAACTATCTCCACTTACTTTGCCTTACCATGCCTCCCAGAGTCACAAGTGGTTTCACCACCCATCATTGACTCCTATGTTCTGGCATCTCAAATCATAAAAAACAAAACATCTCCTCTTATGGAGAATCGACGAGGAGGAGGCCACCACTTCTAAAGATCTCGACCCAAGTTTAGTTATTGTCATAGGCTTGGTAAACTCAAAAATACTCGTGACGCATGTTATACTCTGCATGGCCGGCCACCCACTAATGTTCATATTGCTCAAGACAGTTTCATAAGTTCCTTCAATCTCGAGCAAGTAAGCAAACATCTCCACAAGTACCCTCAGTTGCTTAACTTAATGTTTTTTGCTTGTATTTCACAATCTAGTATTCTTCGATCATGCGTTGAGGACTCGGGCACTTCTGATCATATTTTAGACAACAAATCACTTTTCTAGAATTTTTTTTGGAGAAGGAAAGAAAAAAAGTTTAGCCTCTAGGATCCAAACAAAACCAAAAAAGATTGGACAAGCTAAACCTTTGTCTTCTATCACTCTAGCATGTGCCCTACATTATGCCATGACCATTTTTGATTATTTTTTCCTCATGCAGGTCCCGCAATACAGGAGAGATGATTGGTGCAGGGTATGAATAACAAGACCTCTAACCCCCTATTATCGTTCCTCTCCAAATTCGTCCAAAGCATGCTCTATTAAAAATCCTTAAAACCTAATTCACAAACATTTGGAATATCCGATGTATCCAAGCTACAAAAGATGGCGCCCAATTTGTCTAGTCTATCCACATTAGATTGTGAGTTGAATCAACTTGGAAAACACACTTAGTTATGTGGGTCAACTCTATGGTCTGAAATAATCTACCCAGCCTGATTTCGAAAATTCGGCATAATAATTTAGGAGTAGAGCATGACTCGAGTGAAGTTGATCACTCTATCTTTTATCGGCATTTTGCACCAAATTTTTGTATTTATTTGGTGGTTTATGTTGACGATATTGTTATCACTGGCAATGCCCAAGATAGTATCACTAATTTGATGTGCCATCTCTTTCAGCATTTCCAAACTTAAGGCATATCGCAAATTGAAATATTTTATAGGTATTGAGGTTGCTCAGTCCGAATCCGGTATTTTATTTCGCAACCCAAATTATGCCTCAGATATTTTTTTTTAGAACAGTAACAATACATTAGACATTTTTTAGGGGACAAGAATGATGGGTTGTCAATACATTGACACTCTTATGGATTTGAATGTTAAACTCTTGGCTGGACAAGGACAAGGGGAACCCGTCAGCGATCCTGCAAGGTGCAAAGTATAAGTGACTAGTTGGAAAGTTGAATTATCTCACGGTGACTAGACCTAACATCTTTTTTCATGTAAGTTGTTATAAGTAAAGTTATGACTTCTCCCTCGGGTAGTCATTTGGATTAAACAGTTGTTAACAACTAAAATTTGGAGAAAACATTCATATGAAACTTGTGTGATAATCAAGCGGCCCTTCTTATCACATCAAATCTGGTATTTCATAAGAGGACTAAACCCATTAAGATTGAATGTCACTTTGCCAGAGAAAAGATACTCTCAGAAGAAATTGTTAATTTGGTACAAAATTTGTGGAGTTAAGTGATAAGCTTGCACATATCTTCACCAAGTCCCTCTCCGATCCTCGTATTAACATACTCGGTACATATTACTTGTGTGCACCAACTAAACGAAGAGTATTAGAATAGAAATAGTATATAGAATCATATTCGGATAAGGATTGTCATGTAGTGTCTATAAGTAGGGCTCAATGTGAAAATGTAGACATACAATTCAGTTATAGTTTTCTCCTATATTTCTCACAAAAGCAAACTCCAAAAAGGAACGTACAACTTTGTAACAAATGCATTCTTTGTGAAGCTTAGATGGAGAACAAGAACCATTTGTTCCTCTATAGTAGGTTTTCCACTCAAATTTGTGACTTTGTTGAGCTTGAATTGGTGCCCAAAACTAATCTTAACTTTTTTGCAAGGATGCTATTGGAAAAGTTTTTGGAAATCTCCTGCTAACATCTAATATACAACTCCAACTGCGGTGTGGGGGAGCATATGGAATGAAGGGAACATCAGGATATTTAAAGATGAAAATGTTCTGTTATATAGGTTAAATACAGATGTTTTTTTTTTTTTGGCTTAGTTTTTGCTGTAACATGGCAGATAAAAATGTTCTGATGCCATGAATGATTTAATTAGCAAATTACATAACCTGTTGATGGTTATTGTTTCTGGTTGTAACCTTCCAGCATTATCTTTTGGCTGAGAATATATTAATAGAAGTTACTCTTTTATCAATCAGAACAAAAACATTTAAAAAAATACATATATATATATAATACCTTAACTTGGTTGAATCAAATATGGCACCACTTCTGTTTACACGTTCAATTGTGAACTTTTCAACTGCAAAAGAAATGAGAAGCTATCATTGGGAATGCAAATATATAGAAATGAGTGCAAGCTACTGAGCTAGCATTAGTCATGTGAACATCGGCATAGAGAAAATAAAGTACCAAGTTGCTCAAGGGTGAAAAACTCATTTTCTGTACCATCACCCCATCCCAAGAGAGACAGATAGTTCACCATTGCCTGAGGCAAATAGCCCATGTCCCTGAACTGTCAACAAAAGGAAAACACTGAGATTTCTCACTTCACCAGCTCAAAAGGAAGGGGTAGATACTAACATCCAAAGCAAAGAATATTAAATATTTACCTGACATGTAAACACCTAAAACTGTTTCAAAAGGAAAGCATGCAACAATTTGTCTGTCATTTACCTGACCAACTGAAGTTGCACCATGCCGTTTAGAAAGCTTGCTTCTATCGGGGGCAAGAATTAAAGAAACATGCGCAAAGTGAGGCATTGGAAAATCTAGGGCCTGCAGCAGGGTAACAAGGATTTTTCTTCATGAGCTTCTAGAAGAGAAATCACAGACCTAAAACAACCTACTGATTCTTTTCTTCTTTTTCCATTTTCTCTATATTTACCCCATTAGCTTTTCCACCATTTTGCTCCTTTTATTTTAGAGGGAGTGGGGAGAAAGGGGAGGAGTCTGGGAAAGCAGTACCTTGTATATTAATGCTTGCCTTAGAGTATTCGGCAAATGTTCCTCAGCTCTGAAGCATCAAGATTTCTATCAGTACTTGAGTAGAACATAATCAATTCAAAAATACATGTGCAACAAACAAAATGGTACAATCTATGTAACAGGGAGTCATAACCTGCCTCAGGTACAAATCATGGCAATGGTAAGCTCAATTTGTAGCAATTTTTTAGAACATTTTCAAGGAAACCATGTCATACCCATTTGAAAAAGGAATATGAAGGCAAATGGATGAGTCAGTGTAAGATAGATACAAATGAAAAGGAAACAAAATTCTTCTCGCACATGTTTCTATATCAAAGAATGTCCACATATAATAGCATTCCTTGACAACATAGGGCCTCACTACCACCAATCTGAATCCACTTTCAAGTGGAACAAGTTTTGACAATCATCATGTAACGCCCCGCAACATCTAAGCATACATCCGAACCTTTTTCCTGTATGCATATAAACACGAACCCGATGATTTCTAAGTTACATGTATGTTAAGGTCCTTTACTAAATATAGTTAGGGTATTGGACGTGGTTTAAGGTCGCAAGACACCTCTAACACTAATCCAAATTCAAAGCAGCTCTATCGTCTAAGTTTTTGCATGAGTCATATAAGGATCAACTTCAAACGATCATATCTCTCCGCATATCTGAAGTTAGGTGGCCCATGACCTATAAATTAAAGATCTATAGTGTTCTTTCCAACACACCAAGTTTGGCATCATCCCAAGTTAGGAATAAAAAATGGTTATTCTATTGGGATGTCTTGACCGAAAAATTCAACGATGACACCTGTCAATTCAGTGACTCACTGAATAGTTTGGCATATCACTGAATTTTATCGTGGCCCAAAAACCTTCAAAAATTGTTACTTTTGGCGATCTAAAGAACCCTTTTGGCAATCTGCTGAATATTTCAATGATGGGCCTCCAGATTGTTGATTGACCGACGGAATTCATTATAAGATCATTTTCTTTGAATTTTATGGTCTTCTTACGTTCCCAAAAAGGTATTATTAACCTTTTACCTTTAATTTACTTCCCTGTGTCTATCTTATAGCCTAATAACCTCCCCATTCACGCCTAACCCTCAGACAAATTAAATTCACACATTCTAAGTTCTCTCAAGGAGGAAGCTAAGATTCTTCACCTTCAAGCCTCAGTAAAAGGTTCAAGTCAGCATTTTCCTTCTAGGTACGTAAGGACTCATAGTATTGGACTAAGTTCATCCTCACGCCCTACATTTAAATTCAGTCGGTAAAAATGTAACCTATTGTTTTAACCAAGTTTTCTTGAATTTTCGAATGGATCTTAATTCTTTGTATTGAATTTTTAAGAATTTTCATTGAGTCTATGTTTCTTCATGTACTTCTTGTCATTGAATTGATGTTCATGCCTATTTCTCACTTGAACCCTATTTAGCTAAGAATTTTTTAAGTTGTTTATATTACTATTCATTATGCATGATTTTTAGGAGTTAAGTAAGCTCAAGTATTTATTGCATTATTGTTGAGAATGAATTTTAACAGAACTTAGACGGTTCCAAATGCATTACATGTATTGAGGAAAGCATGTCTATTTAAAGATAGCATAAGTAGTTTCATAAGCAATTTCATTAAGTTAAAGCAAAGTTCAGTTTATGCTTAAAGAAGTATTTTGAGTATTAACCCAACTCAGATATTATGTGAGGATTATTGCATGTTTTAGGAGTACTACTGAACGAGTTCAGATAACTCAAACCCCATAACTTGAGCTGCCAACATAGATAGGATCATCTTACTGGTTCGGGTGACTCCTCACCTCAACCTCTGATAAGGGCTTTTTAGATGGATACATAAGTTCCGTTTTGTTGTCTATACTATGGCAAAGTATAGGATGGCTTTGGCAGAGTAAGCTAGACGTTATATCATGACAAGGCTCACAGTGATGGTTGTCGGTTAGAGAAACTTCTCAATAAGTAAAATTATTTTCACAATTGATACATGCATTACCTCAATTATAAAGTTTACATGGTTTTCCATACACTTATGTTTTACTTTCATTCAAGTTATTTTTAGTATTCCTTTCACTTTGGTCATTGTTTCATTCAGCTTTAGACATATCGTACATTCCATGTACTGACATCATTCGATGTTGCACCGTTTTAAGATGCATACACAAGTGTTCGGGATCATCAACAGGTAATTCGTTGAGATCACCTCTTCATCAGCCTTTTTGGTGAGACCTTCTTGATTTTGGAGAATTCCTTTAGCTATGCATTTCAATAGTGTAGTGGGTCAAATTACTCTTCAGTATTTTGAGATGTTTAAACCTTTTATCATCTATATTTATTTAGTATTTTCAAACAATTGCATAAATTATTCTTGAAATGTTTTATGTGATCATTATTTAAGCTTTCGCATATCAATGTAAAGTTTTCAACTCAGTATTCAGCCAAGTCAAGAGTCCGCTTGGGACTAGAAATAATTTTCGAAGCCACCCTAGAGTGTAGACTCAGGGCGTGACACATCATCACACCATAACATTGAGAACTATTTTGAACATGCTTTACATCATGACTGGTATGCCATTTTAATAACTAAAAGATCTCTATAACTATATTACCCTCTTTATTGTCACCTCAACTTCTCGGTGGAATATTTCAATGTCCTTGGCCTCTAGTGTATAGCATCAGTTCCATCATACAGTATGTATTTTTTTTCCATTATCCAGTATTGAAATTAGAATAATCTATTACCTTATGACATGGGAGATAGCCATAGTAGAATCATCAACTGTGACACAAAAATTGTAAACAGGTTGTCCATTACTTCTCATGATCACAAAGTCTCCGAGCGTGTCGAAATTCCAACTAACCTTCATGAAATTGTAACAAAGTCAGTACACCATAATAACTAAGATCTACTAGCATTTTGCCTGTAAGCACGGAAGATTTCCAGCATTGTTATTTTCTTGTCGAAGATTTAAAATCTACAGATATAGCATTTCAATCATTTACTCTTTTTCAATGATACACGAAATTTTATTACAAGGTCAAGTACCAAGCAGGTACTATTACACAAATTTTGCAGAAATTATAGGACTTATCAATTAAAGGAGCACATATTCTACCAGATATTCTAGTCCTTCTACTTGGTACTTCCTAACCCAAAAATAGACTATGTAAGTGTTTTTTATAAGGTAATAAATATAAATATCATTTAAAAAGCGCAAAAAGGTGCATGTATACAAGGAGTATACCAAAACAGAGACCTCACAATAAAACATGATTTTCTCCGATTAACACTCATTTTTTTACAAATAGGAACCTAGTGGGTGCACCAATTGTAAATAAGAGAAAAAAGGCCATCCATCAAGTGTACAAAATCGTCTGCCACTCCCTTGGAAGCTCTCCTACTCCTCTCTATCTATATGGTCCACATAAGTGCTAAAGAAGCAACATCCCATGCCATACGTCTTTGCTTCTGTCTTTTAAAAAGGCCCAAGTAAACATAGATTATTCATAGTGCCCAGCATCCTCACTCAATTCCAAATCAACTTACCATTTCCCACCCCAAAGAAGATACTAGCCAACAATGTAAAAGGAGGTGATTCACATCTTATCCTGAGTCTTTACATATGAAATATCAACTAGCACAAGTAATCTTCCTCCTCCACGAAATTCTTGTCCATCAAGATCACCCCCACCCCACCCTTGTAGTTAAGCAAATGAAAGAACATACCCTTTTTGGTTCCCTAGAGATCCATACAGAAATATGTAGAAAGTCGACACCTTCCTAATCAGTAGCTTCTCATAATAGGACTTGACTGAAAATACGATGCTCCTACCGCCCTCCCACATCATGCCTATCCATAGTAATTTTTTTGTAGGTGAAACAACACAGTTGAAATTCTTCAACCTTAATCTTGCAAATTCCTCCTAAATCTGAAATATCAATGCACTTCTCCACCTTGTATACTCCATAACTGTTGGATCAACACCATTTTTTACAACATTCTCAAAATATTGTTAATGCACCTCTTATGTTCCCAAAACCCAGTGTAAATGCAATGTTCAAATTAAACACATCCCACACTTTAATATTTCCGCCATAGGCCACACCCCTAGGGGAGTGAGACAATTTTTTTGGTCCTCCATCACCTTCCGAAACTCCATACTTCTCTGGCAATCACCTTCCTCCACATTCACTTCTACCACAAATATCCACAACCAGTTCTTAATAACTCTGTTCTCAAACCTTACGACCAAACATGTGACGAGAAAATATTTCCTTTGCAAGAAATGTTCCCAACTAAAGACTGTATCTGGGGTCATTTCAGTGAGCCATCTTTCTGCACCCTCCATCTAAATTTAGTGCCGACATACCAAATATCCTTGTATGAGTGAATATTGGATTTCTCTGCTTTTATAGAGAAGCAGGACTCTCTGTTTCTCTAACATCTATTTGCTCCCAACTCTCATGTAAGCATTAAAGCTTTACAAAAGGTAAAATAAAAACTATTCTCAAAGCATACATGGTTCCTTTCCACACTGTCCAGAAAATACACAGGATTATTTCTCCATAATTTCTTCTTCTTCTTTGTGCACACTATCAGTTCCATCTGATTAAGATAGCAAACTTAATTTTTAATAAAGTTTCTTACCGTTACCACTTTGGCCTACCGTGAATAGCTGACAGAAGGAGCCAAAAAAAATTGAAAGAAATATGCAAACTGATACTTGATGTATTAGGGACCTTCTTTGTATCTAGTTTCTAATATATCTAGGCTACCTACCCTTCGGGATGGCCCCGTGGTTTGGACTTGAGACTTCCATGTTGGAGGTCTCAAGTTCGAAACCCCGTGCCAACAAAAGTAAAGGGTTTGCATTCTGGGTTGATCTCGTCGCACTGGGCTTGCCCAGTGCGGGTTACCTCTCTTATGTGGTTTGCAAGCTATTGCATAGGAGCGCGGGTTTACCCTATGCACACCAAAAGGGTAGTGGCTACGGGTTCCCCTTGTTATCAAAAAAAATATATATCTAGGTTCCCTGTTCCCCAATTTAAATGATTAATATCCTACAGTGTTTTTTCATCTTAAAAAATTCCTACAATCTCTATGTTCTACTCTCTTTACCAATTTAAATGTCTCTCTGCAAGCATAAATGAGAAAGCAAGAAGTTAAAATTATTTAAATGAGAGTAAGCACAAAAGTGAAGCTAAAGCTAACTTCTGAAAGTTTTGAACCATCTCTAGCATAAAAGTGATCTTCCTCCAATTTCCCATAATAGATATTTGAATATGTTTGAAAGCATGCTCACAACAAAGGTTCCATTTCATGAAAACCGAGAGAATTTTGGAAGAACCATAACATGAGTTGATGATTAAAAGTGGATGAATAGTATCAAAGATATTTACATGACATGAAGAGAGTTTAAAAGACATATTAAACAATGACCTTTCAGTTTTCCTGTGAAAATCAGTTAAATTTATTATAAGAACAAAAGATTCCATTGGAAGTCCAGAATTGTTGGACTTCCTCTCCACCGCTCGCCGGAAAAAATATTCAAGGCCATTAGAGGTTGGGTCGAGATGGAGGAGGAGACGGAACTTAGTAACCACCTCAAATGGGCAAGAATTAGAGTCTGAGGTGCTGGGTCTAAAATACCTAAGGAGATATCCATTATCAATACCGGAATTGTCTTCTCCATGCAACTCTGGACAGAGTCGCCAGCAAGAATCTGCATCGAAAATGACAGACCAAATCCATCAGCTTTTGAGTCTCTGTATGATGAGTAATGGAACAAACCTTGCAAGTGGCAGTTCTGAACCACGAGCTGTCACTGCAAACACACAAAGTTTCAGAAAATTCAAACTGAAGTTGGGCCAGCCTCCTGCGGGTAAAGGTGCTTTCAACTTTAAAAAGCCCAAACCCTATTCCAAAAGAACACAATCGAAAGACTCTTGTATCACATGAGGAGACGTAAGCATGACAGAAGGTTTAAATGAACTTAAGGAATTAGCTTCCAAATTTCTTAAAGCCTTCAAAGATGGGATGGCTTGGCCAAGACACACAACACTTCGAACTTGCCGGAGGTGAACGGAGGGGAAAAGATAAACTTGCATCGAAGGACGAAGCCGATGGAAGGAAAGAAGTCAGTACGGAATTCAAACAGAACAAGAAGAGGAAGGTATAGGGACCCACGACATGCAAAAGTCAGAGGAAAACCTTCAAATCCAGCAAATTCACGACACAAACAACAACATTACCCCAGTGCCTCAAAAGCTCCCGTCCATTGTGAGGTAAGGGGGGTCGGATGTACGCAGCCTGACCCTATGTTTAAAAACATAGCGCGACTGTTTCCAGATGACCCATGATGAGTGTCGAAAGTTGCATTGACTAACTGCT
>JAOTQR010000001.1:37667735-37682240 GCA_025774065.1 Solanum ossicruentum | reverse complement strand
TCCTTCCTCTTTGATACACCCTTGACCCTTGTCACTATGTAACTATATATTTGAAATGAGGCAATTTTGCCTCCCCCCCCCCCCCCCCCCCCCCCCCAATTTTTTCTGGTGTTTTCAGGTTAAGCACCCAGAGGTTGCTGAGTTTCTTGGAGGAAGGCTTTATGATTGCGTGTTCAAATATAACTGAACCTTGAAACAGATGTAGTTATTGACTACATATATCCTACAATTACGCACAGTCAACCACAAAAAAATTCTTGTAAAACTATTTGGTAGATGTCAATTGCAAGGTCAAGGCAACAACAAACTAAAATTATTGAAGAAATTTTAGTGGACATCCACAAGTAAGATTGTTAGTGTCGTATGGAGCCTTTCATCTATTGCTAATGCCAACTAAAATCTGTGCTGACCTAATAGTTGTTCTAGCGCTTAGTGACGGGTAAGGTAGAAGATAGTATGTACTATTGGCAGTTGGTTGATAGATATTAATGAAGGAAAATAACTTGGTAGTCGATTGGTTCGTGTTATGTTCAATTGTACCATAGTGTGTTCCTTTCATTCGGCATATGTAGCAGTCAAGTGACAACATATTTGAAGCACGTGTCTCTGACTTTGGGAAGTTGAAATAGTGGAATTAAACCGCAGTAAAAGATGAGACTTGAGAAAGCCAAATGACGAGGAAACAATTGATGGTAAATAAGTAGATAAAATTATGGGTACAGCCTAGGTGGTGGTCATCACAAATTAAAGGCCAGGGAGGGGCAAAAGAGTCCACAAATGATTCAAAGAATATAACAGGCTGTCAATGGAAACGTAGGAATGTGCGGGTGACGGTGAGTGTTTATAAATACTTCTAATAGAGAGAGGTTTTTTAGTTGGCTGGCTTTCATATCATTTCATCTTCCCCGAAAGCCGCATCTGAGCTAGACTCCTGAATCACCATGTCCATGAGCTCTCTTCTACAAAGTTTTCAGAGCAAGGAAGCTCTCCCCATGTCGCGACCGACACAAGGTGAAGGACTTGGTGTCCGCAAAAGGCTGTCTTCTCTCTCCCTCAGGATGAATCAACAACAGCCTATCCTTTCATTCTCCTCCTCCTCATGGGCATTTCGCCGATCCAAATCCCAGTCGTCTTTATCGGCCGCCGGCAATTCGATTAGGGAATGGTGGGACTGGGGATTGGGCTGGATCATGTCCAAGAAGCCCACTTTCGCTAACGATCTGGAAATGAATGAAGAGGAGAAAGCGGTGTTGGGATGCAACAGCAAGGGTAGCTGGAGGCACGTATTTTACAAAGTAAGGACGGAGCTGCGGAGGTTCGTGGGCTCCGGTAACAATGTCGGTCTACCTCAAACCTTCCGGTACGAGTATGACTCCTTCAACTATTCCAGGAAAAACTGATGGATTACTACTAGAACAGTCCGTATGGGTTCTTTTGTGATGTTGGTTGATTCATTCGAGTGCGTGTACGTTCGTAAATGTATAAAGTGAATTATTTCATCTTCTTCATATAGTTCATTCAGCCGTTGTATTATTAGTGTTTTTGTTTTAATTCTCCTCCTGTAATTCTTTTCACCATTCTCGTGTCATATTATATGTACGTTTCTCCGTTTGATTTTATAAATTTTGTTCCACTGGATTCAGCACACTAATGGACAGCCATATCAAAATTGACCAACTGGAACTTCATCACCGACAGCTATTTGTCGGTGGTCGAATATGCGCTTTTTGTCGTATTAGTACTGCGTCAATAGCGGGGTTGAATCTCTAACATCATACGTAATGCAATTCCCTTTTTCTTGGGGAGGCCTAAATCTCTCTCAACTCTTCTCATTACTATTATACTCGCGAGAAAATAATCACTGTATTTTTTTTTTCAACTATCAAAACAGCAGCAACAGAAAAAACTGTTCGCCGAGCAAACTTACTTTAAAATCAAGCAAAATGAGTTTTCAAAAGAACTAGCAGACCATAAGTATTATTGAACATGCAAACTTTTCGTGAATTACCCATGTCAAGAACTAACACATTTGAGCAGTTTCTTTCTTCTTTTTCCATCGAAACTAACCAGTTACTACTGTATCAAGCAAATAAATAATTCCAGCATATCCATGGAATCATGTACGATCCAAGAGATTCATTCAGCATACCCATAGGAAATTACTGTTTCCAAATCTCAAAATTTTGAGCGATAGGAAGAAATGTCCTAGAAGTGGCATCGCATCTTGTCATCCTTGAAGTTATTTGGATCACTAAAACATGCTCGTTTGATACTCCTTTAGGTTATAATCCTTCAGGAAATTGCCTGTATCTTACATGAAATTGTAGCATACTCTCAGTACCTTAGCTTTGCAACAGAGGGGGCTGAAATAACAGAAGCCGAAAAGGACAAAATCAGAACATGTTGTGATTAATTGAGAACGTCACCATAAATGACTGACCATGTTGTGCAAATATGACACGCGTAAATTGTTGCAACAAACGTGTGCTTTTCCTTAAAACCAACGAAGACAATTTCCCAATAGAGAAAAAAAAATACATGGATAAAATACATAATTATGTAAATGTGAGACTGATTGAGAAGGATACAGCAGCCTTCTAATGGCAGCAAGCATGAAGCCTCCACTAAAGAACACTAGGTAGTTGAAATGATTTCACACGCAAGGGTCTACGGAGGTGTCAACATTTTGTTGAGGCACACAGTCTACAAACTCTTTCAGTCGTCCTCTTCTACGCAAACTTGAGAGCATGGCATGCTACTCTTACACATTGTTATGGCAGTTTCATTGCCTCTGCTCTATTTTCAGTTAAACCTGCGAACTAACCAGTATGAAATACTTTGCACATAACATGACCAAGAGCAAAACAAAATTTCATGCTCCAAATAAAACATGCACGCACCAGGTTCTGTAATATTTAACCTAGCCTAGAAAGCCATAACAGCATTTTGCTGTAATTGCTGGAAATTAAAACTAAAAAGTATAGTGCACAAGAACTTCTCTAGCTTATTCTGCTAATGGATTTTTGAGACGAGGGTTCCCAGGAAACAACCTCTCTGCCTCTATGAGGTAGTGGTACGGTTTGCGTACATTCTATCTTCCCTAGACCTCACTTGTGGAATTCCACTGGGTATATTGTTGTTGTAGTACACAAGAACGTGTATGGAAATGTGTGAGCGTACGTATGAAATTGGAATGAGGAACGAGTTTGTTTACCAATTCGAATAAGTTTTAAACTGTTTTTTCATCATATACTATCCTAATGTGCTTATTGTTGGCTATTTTCTGTTCTTAAATTTTCGTAAATTTCATTTCACTCTCTGTTTTTTGTTACCAAAACCCTATTGTTTTCTTCCCTTTTCTTTATCACTTAATTTATGGAAATAATCTATCAAAGTCTTTTTTTTAAGAATAATATAGTCACTCAATTATTATTATTTGATTCAGAAAATAAAAAACATGATTTTGCATGTCATGTCATATTAAAAATAATTCCATGCATTCCATATGCCAAATTATTAATATAATATGAATTACAAAATTATGAAATTGGTCCCATTTTACTATAAAGTCTATCAATTTACACTACAAGGAGCTGCTCCTAAATGAAAAGTTAGTAGAAATCTGGGCTACTTTTATGGGGTTGGGGTTGAATGTCATGATCTATAAATTATAGCAAGCTCCGCATGCCCCTACCCACACACATTTGATACCCTTAGTGCTCACTTAGGAAGGCTCCTCACATAACCATGTAGGAAAATCGTCAAACTTGATACATCAAACTTTTGCCAAAACGGAAAGAAACCACAAGAATAAAAAAGATGGCATGCAATAGAACTTTGTATCTGAAATGTATTTTGTTTATGGTGTAAAATGGAGCATTGTAGAGGAAGCTGAATCTATCGGTGGAATGCTAGAGTCCCTACAGGATTAGATTGGATATACTTTTGCAGAATGTAATTTTTTAGCTGCACCTGTACAGTTTTACAGCATAAACCTAGTGCTGTTTTCATTTATAAATTTAGGTTGTCCTCTCAAAATTTTTTTTTTAAAAAAAAGGAAAAAGAAAACTCTGAATCAGAAATTAATATACTCCAACCCAATTCAATTGCCAAAGAAAGGGTTACAGGAAAAGACAAAAGAAAGAAAGGGAAATACCTTAAATGATGTGTCCATTCAGAAAGCTAAAGAGCTCCTGGCGCATCTCTCATACTGAAATTCAGACTATTTCGCATTGTTCGTCTTCCTATGCCTGGATTTCCTTTTTGCATCATAGCAACAAATTCTCCATAATCAATGCGTCCATCCTGAAAAGGGAGTCCACAAGGAGATAAATTAATAGTTAGTCAAATGAAGCAAGAGATGTAGAGATGCCAAAAGAATCATTCCATCCATATAAAATACAGATTTCCTAAAGCGTAATAATTTGCCTGCATGCACGGCTGCAGTTAAGGCCCTAATCACAATACTGAGGCTCTGGATGATTAATCAAAATACAACAAAGATCTGTTTGATATGAAGGAGGACAGAAATGTCTGTAACGACACCCACTCATTTTTATTATGCTACGATTTCTTTCCCCCTTTTTTCTTTTGGACAAATATCTCAGCTTTGTTTTCTTATCATGCCTTTGAATACACAAAACTACTTGGATAATGAACTATGAAGTGATGTCAAAAAGTGAATAGCTGGCACGACTACAGTCAGACCAAACAGAACTACAGGAAGTTCTTCAAAAATAATTTACAAAGCATCTCATCGTGTCTGAGCAATTATAAATAAATCAATAAAACTGTATGAAATTGTAGTATCCCTGAAACATAATCATAATCTCCCATAATAAGTTAATTGACTTACATTATCCTGATCAACTTCTCTGATAATATCCTCAAAGAATACATCTGTAATGTTATGATCTGCACACGCCTGCTGGAGCTCATCAACTGTAATATAACCACTTCCGTCCTTGTCAAAATACTGAAATGCAGCCATGAGATGTTCCTCGCGGTCCAATTTGTTAAGGTGAATAGTTGCTGCTATGAATTCTCCATAGTCAATAGTTCCACTATTGTCCACATCAGCCTTGAAAGCATTAATATTACATCAATGGCCTTAAAGAGTTAGATAAGCACTTCCACATGAACCTCATCGACAAACATGTTTAGGGAGAAAGACAGAGATAATCACAGGCCTAATTAAAGACAAGACTAGAACAATTAACAGAAAGGTGTTTATTATGAAGCATGTATGTGATACCAACTACTTGGTAAGCCTGCACAACAACGACAACAACAACATACCCAGTGATTTGGTAACCCTGGACAACATACCACCTCAATTCCCAGAAACTTATCACACACACGCAAAACGAAAAAATAATAATAGTAAATGTTGGACACCTTTCCGGTGGAAGCTTTGGCAGCTACATTAGTTTTAAGTGCTCTTTCAGGATTGTATGTAATTAGTTGAGCAAAGTAAAGAGCTCAATCCCAATCTGACTCTAGTCTTTGCACATTGAGTAACCTTGAGATTTGACCTTTAGTTCATGATCTTATATCACTATACATTTTTCTGCTCATACCCACCTCAGCATACAGTCACATCATCAATTGGATAAAGATAAACAAAACAAATACAATTAATTTGCAGTCCAGGTTTTCCTACCGCATCCATAAGTTCCCGTATCTCTATATCCTTTAGAGTAGAGCCGTATTTTCTCAAACCAGCTTTTAGTTCATCGAATGTAATTGCACCACTGTTATCAGTATCCATGGCCTTAAACATCTCCTTGAGACCAGCAATCTCCTCCTCCGACAAGCTTTCTGCAATCACCTGAAAGCATATTAAGTACGAAACATCAATGCATTCATTATCCAGTTACACGCCTCCCAAAGCATATAATCAACATTTTCTTTTGTAACTTCTACACCGAGGTTTATGGCCGATGAAGAACCATAATTAACAGACTTGAGCAAAAAAATTACAACCAGATATATATGCATACCCGCAGAGCCATCTTTTTTAATTTGTTCATTGCAGAGAAATGTTTAAGGCGAGAAAGTACTGCAGGATCAAGCGCTCTATCAGGAGCAACACCATTTTCACAAATCCAAGGATGACCTGCAGAATTTTAGAGAAAACCATAACACCAGATCAGCAGTTGGTTACATGGAAGCCGCCGTACATGCAGGCAGAGATAGAGAATACAATTGAAATTTGAGAATTATAATGAGTTGATCCACTTTATGGAGCGCAAATTGATCTATTATGACTTGTAGTCAAGACAAATTCAATATTTGAATCGGGAATGCAGAAAACAAACCTGATACATCCAAAGGGCTCCTAGATAGCCTGACAAGTTCTAGTTCAGGTATGAGAAACTATTCTCTGCTGTTAAACTAACACTTATATAAATTAGATAAATTAATAGTCAAAAAGGATTCAATGTTCTGCCACCAGAAGAACAGTCCAGAAGAAATCTTAGAGGGTTCCTATAACTCTGAAAGAACAACAACATTGTCACAACACACTATCTCTTGATATAACAATTATCAAACAAGCAAAACCAGATTAATTTCATGGGAGAAAATAATGAAATAGCATCAAATCCATTCAGTGCCCAGTCAAAATGTAAGGTTACCATCAGCTATAAGGTAAATAAACTTACACAACACTTGATGAGCAGTTAATCGCTCTGAGGGTCGCATGCATAACATCTTCCGGATGAGATCTTTTGCACTCTCTGATATTAAAGGCCAAGGGTCTGAGTCAAAATCAATTTGCCCTTTCAGAACTGCATCAAATATCCCCTGCTGTGTTTCTGAAGAATTTAGATGGTAAGTTAAAAAGACAAAAAACAGAAAAGTTACGGTTATACTGCATAGGATTATAAACGCACCAGCCCAGAATGGTGGAACTCCACTTAGCAGTATGTAGAGTATGATCCCTGCTGTCCAAACATCTGCTTCTGGACCATAATGCTTCAAAAGCACCTCAGGAGCAACGTAGTATGGACTCCCAACAACATCTGTGAACATTTGGCCTGGAGAAGCAAACAACAAAATTCATCAAATCAACATTACAATTAAACAAAACTGCCACCAAATCAATGTTAAAATCAGCTAAATATTCGTCTAGAATTTCCAGAAATGAGAAGTGGTGCATAAAAACATCTCCAAGATCATACTCTTTAGTAGTAGTCTACACCAGCAACCACATCAACTAGACATAGGTCCACCGCACAATTGAAGGAATAGGTGGACTCTAACCTAGAAATAATTAGCAGCAGAGTCAAAAGTGAACCTGGGTTAAAGAAGACTGAGAGTCCAAAGTCAATGGCCTTTAGCGAGAAATCATCATCCTTGTTAACCAACAAGAAATTCTCGGGTTTGAGATCTCTATGCATCACTCCAAGTGAATGGCATGCCTCAACAACCCCGACAATAATTTTGGTCAACTGAGCAGCCTTTCTCTCGGTGTAGTGTCCTCTTTGAATGATGCGGTCAAACAATTCACCTCCGCCACAAAGCTCCATGACAATATGAACATACAAAGGATCCTCATAAGCACCCTTGATGGAAACGATGTTTTTGTGGCCAGACAAGTGGTGCATTATCTGAATTTCCCTCCTGACGTCTTCTACATCCTCCTTAGATATGAGTTTTCTCTTGGCAATAGATTTACAGGCATAGTCGATGCCGGTGGACAATTCTGTGCATAAATAAGTGGTGCCGAACTGTCCTTGTCCTAGTTTACGACCGAGGGTGAATAGATCGCGAATGTTAGGGGTCTTGTGACCGAGGACGTAATAGGACTGATTAGCGCTGCTACGATTCATGGTGCTGCGAGGTTGTTGGGGGTTATTATTATGGTTGGAATTGGTATTGGAATTGGACTTGGACTGATGTTGAGGCGCAGCGCTGCCCTGAAATGTTTTGCCTCCGAAAGATCCACGGCATGCGTTGCCCATCAAACAATCAAAAACCCCAGCACTCAGCTTTCCTCATCCAAACAACTACACTACTAATATTGATAGATAGATCTCCACCGGAAGAAAATACACGCAGGTCAACCAGCGAACAACGTGATATCTCACGTCGAGTAAATCATTAACCCTTCTCCTCTTACAAAGACTACAGAATATGGCCAATACCAAGTGATTTTAAATACAGAGATTTTAAATACGAGGTTATTCGTAGTTCAGTAACTTTAGCTAAAGTAGAATTTAATATTTTAAGATAACAGTAAAAAAAATTGATAAATAAGTCATACTTATCTATTACTCTACAGAATCATACACAAAATTTTATGACTTAATTCAATTCTTTTAAATTCATTAGATTATCTTACTTGCAACTGTTTTTTATTTTTCAATTTCACTACTTCTGAATATACTTACTCGCCTTTTTTTCGCTCTTTCCTTCCTTCTAACCAGTAAAAACACATCGTTAGTTAATTTTATATCTGGCAATTTAATTTTTTGAGTTTGTTTCTAAATTTTCACAGATAGAAATGAATTATTTTTTTATTGTCCTAACCTTTGACAGAGTCTTATAATTACAGCTCATTTTTATTATTATTGTGAATTGTAGTTGACAATTTTTCTCATTTTTTACTTGTTCATTTTTTCTATTCAATTTTAAACTTAAAAGAGTATTGCGTCTCATATTTATTATCTCTGGATCATAGATGATCCCGTACATAATTTTGGTAGCATTTTGAAAACAGTTATTTTAGTTCTTTCATATTCTTCCTAAATTTAAACTCGATAATTTTATTTCTAATTAAATCCATAAATATTACCATTCAACCTAATTGCTCTCAAAAATATTTTCAAGACTTAGAATGGCATTTCAAGAAGAGAAAAGCTACGATTTTCAAGCATCTTCTTCAAAGTTCTTCAAGAACCTAGTTCTTCCAATTATGTAAGATTATTTAGAGTGTTGGACTAACTTCGTCCTCATACCTTACATCTAATTTTAGTCAGTAAGAATTTAAACAAGGATTTAGTTCAATTTTTTCTTTAAAAAAATCAAGTTTCTATTATCCTTTATTATTATATTCGAGTCCTTATTGTTGAACTTATGATTCCTTATATTATTTGAGTTTTTTTTTATTATTGTTCATGTTTACTGTTCACATGAACCCTAGTTAAGTTGAAGATTAACATTGCTATATATTGTGCATTATTTTAGTCAAGATAAAAATATTTCAAAATTATTAGTAAAAGAAAAGTTTTAAGGGAGCTTGAGTGTCCGAAATGCATTACGTAATTTGAAAAGAGTATAGTTATATTTTTGAAAGAAAGCATAGTATATCAATTTTTGGAAGAGATATTCAGTTCGTAAAAGCCTCATAAATAGTCAAAATTAATGAGTTAGTACATTCCATTTGTTCTTTTGTTTTAGATGTTACTACTATTTATTAAGACTTAAGAGTTATTTTATGAGATTCACTTAAACGTTTTAAAGATTCACTTTATGGTGCTTTCTTATGTATACTTAGTCTTCACCGAAGTAATCAGCCAGATCAAGAGTTCACTTGGGACCAATCATGATTTTCGAGTCTCAGCCATGTTGGGGTGTAGGCTTGCGACTCGACAATTAGGACTTTGTGGCAAGGCAAACATTTGTTGATTCATTGAAACTTTTGACAATTTACTATTCCCTCTATTTCATATTAATGAGTTTTTGGGACTTTTTGTTTGTTCAAAGTAATTGAATTCTTCAAAGTTCAAAATAAATGTTTGAATTTTTTATATTCCCTCTTTCCTTAAGTGAAGTTTTATATTTTTCAATGAGATAAATTGCATTACTAACGAAGTTGTATTTATGATTTCATAAAGGAAAAATTATGAAAAATATAATTTAAATTATATCTTTAAATATTTTTCTTAATAGGTAAATTCATCTAATATAAACTATAAGAATAATAGTATCATATTTTGACACAAAAGTTATTTTTTTAAGACGAGTTAAAACTTAATACTGTCACAAAATATAATATTTATACAAATCAAAATATAATATTTTAAAATTAAAAATATTGGGTCCCTGCTCTCACAGATAAAGCTTATCTAATTTACTTTTAAAACAAGGTCGCCCAAAAATGTTGGAAAACGACAATGCAGAGGAGGAATGACTTTGCACTTGTAAATTTTATTCTCATTTTACATGTAGATTATGCCTATCCTTTTTTCTCATAAAAATATTTCTATCAAATCATATTAGTTTTAATATTGTTATGATTATATTATAATAAAAATAAAATTAATATTGTATTTGTCAAATTGAACGTAAATTGATTCGTAAATAAATTTTTATTTAAAAAATAGTACATACTTTATTATTTAGTTTATGAATGTTACAAATAAACTATGTGATATGAAAAAGAAAAAATTACTCATATATCAATTTAAGAGAGTATATTACAATCATTAAATATAGTATCTTATAATTACTACTAATGAAAATTTGATAGATTCATATTAAATTATATTTAATTACTTATCAGCATTAATTAAAATATAAGTGAAAATATAGGAATATGTATTTAGGAATTTGATTATATCTTCATCCAACTTTTCTCTCTTCACATCTTTGTCTTCATATTCTTCTCTATAACCTCTCTCCATATTACTGAACTATAATTTTGCTTTTTGGAATAAAACAGGCCTGGGATCCCAAAATTTATCTTTTAAAAAATATTTTCAAGAAAATCTCCTTTCATCCAATTTTCATCGGAGCATTATAATTACCTACCTTAATTTCTGATTATTGTACTGTTAAAAATGTATTTTTTGTTTTTGAAAGAATACATTTGGAGATGCAGAACGGAGTGTCGATATAATCATGTAGTACTTGTTTACTCATAATCATCATACCTACTTTGATTTTTTTTCTTCTCAAAATAGTACTATACCAAAAAAGCGTTACTAATCATCAGTACAGCGAATTTACAGGTGTCACGCCACAAACGGGTGCCAGTATAAAATTTTCTACTTGCTTTACTTTCCTAATTCCCAAAACCCACTGATCATGTCGTTTCTGACCGGCGATCGCTAGCTTCCTCTGCTTTCTAAGTGTTTCTCCCCCTTTTTCCTTCTCTCCACAGTTTTCAGGTATCTTACGCCCTCTCTTTTTTAGTTGTACACAGTCGAGTTTACAACTGCTGCTTTTTTCTTTTTCCTCCTTCAATTGAAAAGTCGTATAACCAGCAGTTGTAATTTATCCGGTAAATGAGTGGAGCTGTGCTTGTAGCGGCTGCTGCTGCAATTGGCAGCTTTTTGCAAGGATGGGACAATGCCACTATAGCTGGTAATCTTTTCCCATATGCCCTATCTCTCTCTTTTTTTTTTTTTTGAATTTTACTTAAAGACTGCTAGTAATCGTGATGCTATTATCATCTTGAAAATCTTGTAGCTTTGCGGTGTCTCTGATAATTTTTTTCAAATTTCAACAAGGTTGTCCATTCTGTTTTTCCTCTCCTCAGATCTTACTTAGTGATATCTTTCAATTGTTATGATTCTCTACTCATTTTTGTTTCAAATTACAGGGTCCATTCGATACATTAAAGAAGAGTTTAATCTGGAAACACAACCTACCATGGAAGGACTTATTGTTGCCATGTCACTTATTGGTGCTCTCTTTACTACAACTTGTTCTGGTGCAATAGCTGACTGGCTTGGCCGTCGTCCCTTGCTCATAACTTCCTCGGTTCTTTATTTTGTTAGTGGCCTTGTAATGCTTTGGTCTCCAAATATCTACGTTCTATTTTTGGCAAGACTGTTGGATGGCTTTGGAGTTGGTTTGGCAGTTACTCTTGTCCCTCTATATATATCTGAAACAGCACCACCAGAGATAAGGGGTTTATTGAACACTCTACCTCAGTTCACTGGCTGTGTCGGCATGTTTTTTTCATATTGCATCGTTTTTGCCATGTCATTGAGGAGTTCTCCCACTTGGAGGCTGATGCTTGGTGTGCTTTCTATCCCTTCCATTCTGTATTTTATATTGACAATATTTTACTTGCCCGAGTCCCCCAGATGGCTTGTGAGTAAAGGCCGAATGCTAGATGCAAAGCGGGTTTTGCAGAGGCTCCGTGGACAGGAAGATATCTCTGGTGAGTTCGTGGAATTGTATTTGATTTTATTTGTTTCCAAATTTTTGCAAAATATAGTGCAACCTAGAACAAATGCTCCCCTATTAGAGGGCTTTTCATAAGCAATTTGGAGTATTTCGTGGAGCCAAATTATCTCCCTGGCAGTTCACATCTTGACAGGTTCACTAAATTGATTTTTTTTCCCCTTATAAACTTAGTCATTGAAGATCGAGTAAGACGGCTAGTTCATATATACAAAAATGTTTAGAAATAGCTCTGTAAACGTAATCGGTAGTAAAGTCATTTGAGAAGTGGGTGATTTATCAATCTTCAAATTTAACTTCTCTTGATCATTAAATCTGGAGAAAGATTTACACCTTTGAAGCATCTAATTTTGAACTTTTCTCAAGAGCACTTTGGCATGATATATATCTTTAATTGTTGGGCTTTTAAAAGGTGGTGCAGCAAAAAGGTTGGAAGTACAACAGTAGCAATAACATATCCAATGAAATCTCACAAGGGGGGTCTGTTGTGGGTAGAATGTTCGCAAACCTTATCATTACCTCTTGGAGGTAGGAAGGTTATTTCCAAAAGATCCTAGGTTAAAAGGCTGAAAATATTGATTTGAAATGTCTCTCAGTGATTTTATCAAATATGCTAGGCTTTTAAGTAGCCACTGGAAAACATAATCTTCAGAAAATCTGCATATCAAAAATTCCCAAAAGCTCAACAAACTAAAAAAATCTAATAGAAATATAAAATTCAAATTCGTTCTAAAACTAAGCAACTTGTTATGCTAGAAGTTATTGTAGTAACTAAAAGCAAATTTCATCACTGCTTTGCATTAGTTGCTGCAAGCTAAAAAAGTTGCTCTTCCTCAATTTCTGCTCCTGCTCTTTGTGCTTGATGTTTGTTTTCAAACTTGCATACTTTAGTAGCATGATATGTTAGTTTGCAATTTTTACATATTGCATCAGGTTTCCACCAACAAAGATTTTCCAAATGTGTTCTCGTTTTGCATTATTTGCAAAGAGGATAGTTAGCTTCTTTTTTTTTAAAAAAAGATGTGCTTAAAAAGCACCCTTAGTAACATTGTCTTGTCTGCAGGTTCTTCTATGCTTTTGTGCTTGAAGAGCACTTATAAATTCTACAACAGAGATGCTAGGGAGATCCTTAAACTCTTCTAGAGAGGAGATCTTAGACTCGAATCTCTCTGAAAATTGTCACAATAATTTTTTCAACTATACTGTCATCTTTGAAATCCTCAAGCGACCTAATTCTATTAACAATCATAAATCTTGTCAAAATACTTAGTAGTAGTCTCATCCTCTTGTATCTTAAGAGATTCAAAATGCCTTTTCTTAGTTGTCTGACTCAGTCACTTCTGAGGTACTTTTTTTTAAAAAGTTTTTTTCAAGCTTCTTTTGCTTTCTCACAAGCAATGATTTTTTGAAAAAATAAAAACTGACTTTTGAGTTACAGTTTTGGGTTTGTAGTTTTTGGTCTTTTCTTAATGAGATTTAATTTGAGCAAGGGTAGGATCTGCAGAGAGTGATTGTAATGGTCCATCTGTTGTTATAACTTCCTATGCTTGGGTTCTTCTACACTTGCCATCTATGTCCCAATTTTGTATGACATTCCTTCAATTTTGGGACATTCAAAAATGTTTGACAACATTCAATAGTAATATTATTTAGACAACTTCCTTAATTCAATAATTTAAAATCATTTAACTAGTCAATGCAAATTTTAAGCTTTGCAACTAATAAATATTTTATTTAGTACTAATGTAGCAAAACAGGTGGTTAAATCCCAGTTAAAGTGTTACATCAGTTGGCGCAAGAGGAGTATGAGATACTGCATCTTTTTATCAGTGCTCCCTGAATGTGCTCCTATTTCATGAATAGTTCTTTCTTGGCAAATTAAATGTAGTGGAATTTTAGACTTATGGAATAGCAAGAGTGATAATGTTGAATTTTGATGCATTATACAGTATAGATTATAAGGCATGCGAAATTGGGGAGTTCTGATTTTCTTGGACAAACATGTGCTCAAGGTCTTTCCATACTTACTACTTTTATTAGTAGTAATAATTGTTAATTGCATGACCACCTCATCTTAAAACTTAAGCTGTTGGATAGGGTGTACTTTTAGGGGTCGTTTGGTACAAAAATCAATAATGGAGAGATTAGTAATGCAGTGATTAGTAATGCAGAGATTAGTTATGCAGGAATTAGTAATGCTAAGATTATTTTTTATCCCGTGTTTGGTTTATTGCTTTCCATTTAATTTATACTTGGTTTAAAATTCTATTAAAAGTTTATTTTCAAGTACACCCTTGAACTATAATGACATTTTTTATTTCATATAATTAGATTAAAGTAGATTATTTCTTTGTGACTTCTAAC
>JAOTQR010000001.1:37645243-37659630 GCA_025774065.1 Solanum ossicruentum | reverse complement strand
ATACCACCAAATGGGAGGTATTAGTTAATACTATGTATGTGGTATTAGCTAACCCATGGATTAATTAATACATGGGTTTAAATTTCTACCAAACACAATATTAATAGCTAATCCATGGATTATTTACTTTAATACTTCCTACCAAACGACTCCTTATTTTCTTAGTTATGCCTTTAACAGGCTCACTTGTCCTTACATGGGCCAAGTGTGTGAGCTATACTGCCTCACTTAGTTCAGTTTTTACCTAGGCATATAGTCGGAACAGTAAATTTTTGTGATTGTACTTGCTTGGTTCTGTAAAGGTGAAAAAAGTCATGGAATTTTCCATGTAAGATGCATATGACATCTTGCCTTCTGCACTTAAAGTTCTGTAAACTTTTTCGGGGGTTCCGGCATTTGGCTGTTGTGCTGGTTGTTTCCTTTAGTTTATCAGCAATCATCGGTTTCCTAAGAACATGGCAAGGTTACCATCTGCCATGTATTAATAATGATGTAACTTCTATATACAGGGGAAATGGCTTTGCTAGTTGAGGGTCTTGGAGTCGGTGGTGAAACATCAGTGGAAGAGTACATTATTGGCCCAGCAAATGAACTTGCAGATGACCAGGAACCTAGTGCTCAAAAAGATCAAATTAGATTATATGGGCCTGAACAGGGACACTCTTTGGTTGCTCGGCCTGTCACTGGGCAAAGTGTACTTGGTATTTCATCTCGCCAAGGAAGCACATTTGCACATATACCCCTCATGGACCCTGTTGTCGCTCTGTTTGGAAGTGTTTATGAGAAGCTTCCAGATGCAGGAAGCAAGGGAAGCATGCTCTTTCCACATCTGGGCAGCATGTTTAGTGTTGCTGGAAATCAAACAAAAAATGAAGAGTGGGATGAAGAAAACCTTGCCATTGAGGGTGATGATTATGCATCTGAGGCTGCAGCTGAAGAATCTGATGACAATTTGCAGAGCCCACTTATATCACGTCAGACAACAAGCTTGGAAAAGGACATGGTTCCACCTCCATCCCATGGAAATATTTTTAGCATGATGCAGGGAAAGGATGGTGAACCAGTTGGCAGTGCTGGCATTGGGGGTGGATGGCAGCTTGCGTGGAAATGGACAGAGAGAGAAGGTCATGATGAAAAGGAGGGTTGTTTTAAAAGAATCTATTTGCATGAGAGTGGTGCTCAGGGAATTCGAAGGGGATCTTTAGTTTCTCTTACTGGGGCTGATATACCTGCTGCTGGTGAATTTGTCCGTGCTGCTGCTTTGGTGAGTCAACCTGCTTTATATTCAAAAGATTTGATGGATCAACATCCTGTTGGACCAGCTATGATTCATCCATCTGAAGCATCTGGAAAAGGGCCTAGTTGGAGCCATTTGTTTGAACCAGGAGTCAAGCATGCATTGATTGTTGGTGTGGGGATTCAAATACTTCAGCAGGTAATCGCTAATTACTAGAAAATAATGTAACTGCTGTCTTTCTTCCTTACATTTCCGCGACATTCTTTCTCTTTCGCAGGTTGGTTATGTTCCCTCCTTAAATATGGATTTGAAATCAGTAGCTTTCTTGTTATATTTTAGAAGCTTTTGAGGGTCCATTTTGCGTAATTGCTGTCTTAACAGTGATTCCAGATATCTAATGCAGCTAAGAGTCAACTGGGAAGCATATTTATTTCTTCAAGAGTAGTCCATAAATTCTTTCCTGACCTTGTTATTTGGATCTGTTTTCCCACTATCGACCTAAATTTCTGTTGATAGCTTAGGAATTTGGGAAAATTTCTCCACAGAATCATAAGAGGTTAGATTCTCTGTCTAATAATCCCAAGCTTAATCTTGAGCATTTATTATAGATCATGGGTACCAACTAAAATAAAATAACCTGATAACTAATAGGGCGATGAATGACCAGCGTTCACAGAGATGGATATTGGTGAGAGTTCAGTCAATGCAAAATGATATTCAATGTGTCAGTTTTTGTAAGGTAGCATGAATGAAATATAATAGCAGTGATTCGTTGGTTACATAAATTTACTCATTCAATTGATTGAATAAGACTTGCCTATTTATCTTTTCCTTTTTGATATTTGAATAAGAATTGATGGAGAAATTTCCGGCAGTCATGTTATATTCATTTGCTGAAGAGAGGGAGTATCCCTATGCTTCATGCTGGTTGTTTATATGAAATATTGACAAGTCTCATAGTGCTAGACCATTGTCCTTTATGCCTCGGATTTATATATTTCTTTTATACAGGGTTGTTCAAGATTAAAACTTAATTAAACATCCAATGAAATACCAAAACGACACTATTTTTTTGTAAAAATTGACGTAGAAATTTCAGGTAGACATGGTGTATTCATTTGCTGAAAAGAGGGAGTATCTCTATGCTTCAAGCTGGTTGCCAATATATGAAGTATTTGCTAGTGTTGCTCGTACTGCTAGACCATTGTCCTTTATGGCCTCAGATTCAAATATTTCTTTTATACCGTGATTTAACCTCCAGATAAATACCAAAAAGACACCAATTTAAAGATGTTCTACCTCTAATATCTTCCTGATTTTTCTTTTTCACTTCTTGATTCGTCATCCTTGAACAATGCTAGTGTCAACTTATTTGATAGGACAAAATATGGTGATCTATAATCTATCGAAATACTGTCTGTTTTTCTTTGAAGCATTCTTACGTGGAACTGATGTTCATGCAGTTCTCAGGAATTAATGGAGTTATGTTCTACACTCCACAAATACTTGAGCAAGCAGGTGTAGGATTTCTTTTGTCAAACTTTGGCATTACTTCTGCTTCGGCATCTCTGCTGATATGTGCAATCACAAATTTCTTAATGCTGCCTTCAATAGCTGTTGCCATGAGGCTTATGGATATCTCTGGCAGGAGGTAACTTCCTTTTGAGTAATTACTGTGGAGAAAGTGAATATGATGTTTTTCATACAATGCTGCTTTAACTAACCTCCCTATTCACTCACTTATCCTCCTCTAAACTCTTTAGTGCGTTGTCTGAATGGCTCACAAGGTATATTGGTTTGATTTCTCATCTTCAATTGTGTGGTGTTTCTTTTCACCCCCTCTCTTTAAAGGTCTAAGCGTAGCATCAATAAACATGCCTGGAATTTGGATCTCCACTGCATTAGACTGTTTGCTAGATCGAGATGACGTGATGGAGAAATAGCTAAAATTCTGCTTAATAGATGGAAGGCTGGGTGCGTTTGCCATTGTTACCACTAGAAAAGTATAATGGTAGCAGGATGTAGTGAGAGGTTTCCCATTCAAACTAGGGTCTGAGCATATAAGGAAAAAGAACCTTCCCATGCACTAAATTTTGGTCTCTCGTGAGGGGAGAAAGGATAAGAATCCCTTCAGACATATTTTTTTGTTTTTGCAAATTTATCTTATGTTTCATTGTCTCTGGGAAGCCTTTCCACTCATTTTAAGACAAGAGGTCTCTAATACATCTTATGTTTGCTTTGGCAAATGCATAAACTTCTCCTCCACAATGCTTCTCACTATAGACCTTGTCATCTTTTTTTTGTCATCTTTTTTTCTCCCTCGTATATATAGTTGATTTTAGCATTCAATGATAACTTGTGCTTAAGGCTGAATAAGAAGTGAATGGATGTCCTATTGTCCTTATGTTTTAGTCCTGCAAATCTGAATACCACCCTTGCCTTTCTGTATATTGTTGTATTGCAGGAATCTGTTGCTAGGCACAATTCCAATCTTAATAATAGCCCTCATTGTTTTAGTCATTGGAAGTTTAGTGACTATGGAGAATATTGCAAAGGCTGCTATATCAACAGTTTGTGTTGTTTTGTACTTCTGCTCATTTGTTATGGGGTTCGGGCCCATTCCCAACATACTCTGTTCGGAGATATTTCCGACTCGGGTCCGAGGTATATGCATCGCCATATGTGTCCTAGTGTTCTGGATTGGGGATATTATTGTTACCTACACGCTACCTGTGATGCTATCTTCTATTGGTCTTGCTGGTGTATTTGGCATATATGCTATTGTCTGTGTTATATCATGGATATTTGTTTTCTTGAAAGTGCCTGAAACCAAGGGGATGCCTCTTGAAGTGATTTCGGAGTTCTTTGCTGTTGGTGCAAAGCAGGCTGCTGCTGCTGCAAACAACTAATATTGACTGTTTGACGACATGTTCCCTTGCTAGTGCCTTGAATTTGCTTTTGTTTTAAGGTTCCATTGTCTGATAAAGTGGTGTTTGCTATTCAGTTTTGTAAGTTGTGTATATACCAGTACAAGATTTTTTAAAATGAGTTTTAAGACACGCATCCTGTCGATTACAACTGCAGTTTCCACATTTCTATGCTCAGACATCCAGGTTGGTTCGAATTTCAGTCTGTTGATAGTGTTCATGCTTTTGAAAAGCTCTGCTGAAATGCTGCAAATGTGTTCACTTGATCTGTTTTAATCTTAACTTATGGTGATTAAATGAAAAGGTTATGAATTGTAAAGGTCCATTAATCACTGTTATCTCCTTGATCGGTTGGCCTGTCTTCATCCATAGCGAAACTAGAATATCTGGAGATGATTTCAGTTAAAGTGTTTGTTTATCAAATTGACTCATTATTTCAGCAGATGATTTCAATTAAGTGTTTGTTTATCAAACTGAATAATTATTTCGACTTCAAACTTTTGAAGAACAGTTTCTTACTGAGTTTTCCAAGTTTCACTTATAAAATTCAACTGTATTTTGCATAGTCAAACATGATTTCAGTAGTGAAACTCTTTTCAACTCGTCTTAAAACTACTTTTTGTTGAAAAAAACACATGGCAATCAATTCATGGCCAAAGGCATTCATCACCTCTTTATGTAGAGGAAAGAATAATAGTGTGGAAACAGTAAAGAAGGTTTGGTTGGAAGCCAGCCTATAGAAGGTTTGGAGCTGTTTATCCCATAGATTCAAAATCAGAGTTGAGGCAAATGGAACTTCAATAAAATTCTTCAAACTTAGCAAGGGAAGAATGGCTCAAAGCAAAATGAACGCTAGTGTAAATGTCAATGCCAAGATAATGCTCTCTACTTCTAGATGAGTTTCTTGCATGAAAACCAAACTGGCGTGCACGCAGCACTTGAGGCATCACCCCAATGGCCCTTTTTCCTGTTAATATGGCAGTTTGGTGCCAATTTGCCGGAACAATCATTTGCAACAGTAGGAGGCCGCAAAGTATGAAGTTATTCCTGGACAAAAAATGACCAGCCTCGGACGATCACGGAGAGGTGGAAGAACTTCTGTGATTAATGTTTACCAACGAGCAGCATGATAGGATTAACGTAGAAATCATATGGGATGGCTACTGACAAGCCTGGCACCAACATGGTCGAGCTTCTTCACCATGGCCAAGGCCTTCAGCTTGCCTTGTTTCAGAAAAGCCTCCACCATTCTTTGCCCGATCTCTCTCCCTGTCTCCTCATTGTCGGTCACCGCTACTGCTGTGGGGCCAGCTCCGCTTATGGTGCAGCCAAAAGCCCCTGCTTCTATTGCCGCTTTCTTCACTCCCTCCATTCCTGGAATTAGTGATGCCCTCCTTGGCTCCACTATTTTATCGGAGGACAGTGCCTTACCAAAACCAGACACGTCTCCCAGCAGCACGGATGCCACCAATGCACCTGTCTGACTACAGTTCCAAATGTGATGGGCCATGGTTATCTCTTGCGGCAGAGCCGCCCTCATTTTCTTTGTGGAGGCCTCGAATTCCGGATTCACCAGCACAAAGAAGAGGTCTTTTTCACGTGGAAAGTTCAACCGAATTATTTCAAGAGGATGGTAGCTCCGGATCAATACGAAACCCCCCATAATAGCAGGTGCCACATTGTCCGCATGGTAACCGGAGACCTTGGATTCCGATTGTAACCCAGCAAGCACGAGGTCAGTCGGTGTCAATTGGCAGCCAAAAAGCTCGTTGACCGCAACGGCAGCAGCAGCTGCACTAGCGGCGCTGGACCCCAGACCACTACCCAAGGGCAGCCCCTTGTGAAGGGAGAGCGAGAGGCCCACCGATCGAATGTTGAGCTTCTTCATGACGGCGATGGCGGCGATGCCAGCACAATTCCATCGGGGGTTTCTTCTGAGCTTCTTTCCGGCGCCGGAGATGTCAGAAATAGAAACCTCGCCAGGGTGGACGTTGGGGTCTAGGCGGAGAGTGACGTAGTCGCCGATGCCATGGACAGCGCAGCCAAGGAAGTCGAAACCAGGGCCGAGATTGGCGACGGTGGCGGGAGCAAATGACTTGACAGAGGTGAAAACGGGTGGGGATTCACTGCGGGAGTGATTTAATCTGGAGGGATTAGGATTGCCATTTCCATTGCATTTGCTTGAGAAAGAGGAGGAGGTGATGAACTTCAGATTCAGATTCAAAGGGAGACTGACATAATACGGCCATCGCAACAACCAACAGTGAGAGCCAGCATCAAAGCTAAAATCTCAATAGTAGTTTGGATTGTGTGCTTCATTTGTAAATTTTCTTTTCCTTTATCTGTTTCTCTCGCACAAGATAAGGTAGCACTTTTATCTACTTATTTCTTATTAGCTTCAATATTAGAGATACCCTTAATTTGGAAACTGAAAGTAGATCAAAACGAACTAATCCTTTGGCAAACCCTATTGGTCCAGACACGATATTCCATTCTCTCTCATCATTCATCCATATTCTTCTGGAGTTGTACATCAAAGCCCAAAGCTTAACATCTTATTTTACCAAGTCATTGGGTAATTCTTCCAACACTAGATGTTCTCTACACTACCTATTCTTACATGATAAGAAACAAAAAAAATTGGATGTACAAGAATCGAAATGAAAACATGGCATTAGCTAAGGGTTCTCCATTTCCATCCGCTTTCTTTTCAGCCTATTTGCCGATATCTCTGCCTTCTCGTCCACAAAAGATAAGAATTTTTTTAGCCGTACCACATGGGATATTCTTGTCCTACTAGAAGTAGAATGCTGCATTAATTCAGGAAAATGTCGTTTGAACTGGTGCAACATGAAGCAGAAATATACAAGCAGAGCAAAACTGCAAGTAACTCCAGCAATGAGGAATAAACCCCAAAAGCTCTGTAATGGGAGTTGCTCTGAATCTGCTGCAGAGCTCTGGCCCCCACAGACTTTTCTGTTTAACCACTTCCTGCGGATCTTCTCTAGCTCTCCATTCTCAGATAATTGCAAGATTGCCGTCGACATGTCAATGGCTAAGGGGGAGCCTCTCGGAAATGCCTATAAAATGAATTGGATCAAGCTAGCAGCTTTTTAATTCACTCATGTAGTATCTTAATATTAACATATAAGGAGGAAATTCTTACAAATCCCCATCCGCTTTTGGTGAACTCTGGGCCAACTTTTTGGAACCCGCAGTAAGTTGATAAAAACAGATCCACATATGGACGTTCATCAACCACAGCAGCAACTCTTCCTTGTTCAAGGGCATCGGCATATTCTTCTGGTGATCCAAGAGGAACAAGCCTAGACTTTGCAATGTTAAGTTCTTCAAATAAATAGTTCTCAGCAAAAGAGCCTACCTGGTACCCAATTGCGTCTTTGCTTGTTATCAATGATTCAATTCCTTGTATAGATGAGGAGAGCTGTTGAACCGTTAGAAACGATGTCAAGCTTGCGGTATAGCTCGACGTAATTATCAAGATTACAAATAGCCATATAAGCAGTACAATTCGACCCAAGGTGCTCACTGTGTTTTCTCCTGAAAGACCGATCCATTATGCCAAAGTTAACACTGGAAATGAATACAATTACTAATATCTTGACTTTTGGAATAGACACTTACTTGGGGCTCCAAAAATAGTTGAGAAACTAAACCTGCAAATGAAATATGGCGCACAAGAAGATGAGTTCAAATCCCAAAGAGAGATAGTTTAAGTACTTAAAGGACTAAGAGGAAGGGCATCAAATTAATTAACTCACCATAAAATTGTGACCACCTGCTTCTTGGGAGGGCCACGAAATTCATCATTAAATTTATGCTCTAGTATCCACACTACGGTTCCCACAACAAGGCAAAAAGCGGCTATGACTCCCCAAGTCAGTGGAGTAAATGGCCGCAGGAAAGCCCAAGCAATCGATTTTATCTTCTTCACATGTACCACCACCACCAACCCCGAGTCTACGTATGGTTGACTAAAATCCAAAATCTTTGTGCGGTTCGTTACTATTGTAATGTCACCCACTGCAGCATCAAATACCTATCATGGAATAAGAAAAACAATGTTACACTGATGATTAAAAATGGAAAAGCATGCGTGAACATACTTGCAATGACACTCACACTGGCTGTGATCATGTTTACTAACTGACTGTAACTTGGATTTTTGTGTCCGTCACCAAACAAGATGAATTTATGTGGCACAGGGTATGGAAGACACTTTAAGGCTGCAAGGAAGACATCTATGCAGTATCCATGGACCACTCCACTTCCTTCGTCTTCTGAAACAAAAGCTTTGTAACTCACTCTCCTTGGCACTCCAATCCTTAATGGCCTACCATTGTCCGGAAGTACCCATCCACGCGGTCTTTTTGTAATTTGCCCAGGCCACATAACCTGATCCAACCGTTGAGCTGAACTTGACCTGTTTGCTGGTTTGGCATAAAGAGACTCTGGAGGCACAACAGATAGCCCAGAGTAGTTACACCAGTATCCTATTTGCCTCAACGATCCTTTGCCAACTACATTGAGAATATCAAATGAGGGACGGGGCATGGATCTATCTGAGTTAAATGCAATGGGACCACTTACCCCCGTCATATTGGTCTTTAATATGTTACTAAGCAGTTGGTTACCGCCATCAAATATGCTGAGAGCAGCAAGATTCATCGTCTTTCCAGCAAAACTTTCCAAATTGGAATCATTCGAGTAGGTGATTTTGCCTCCATGATCGAAAAACTCTTTGACTGCATGGGCAATTATCCAGACAGTATCGTAGGCATATAGACCATAAGCATTCAAAGCTATGGAACCATTGCTCAACTTATTCCATCTCGATGAAAAAGTCCTCTTCTTTGGGGAATCAGGCGTATGGGAGCGAAGGGTGAGAGCACCTTGTATAGAGGCAGCCACGCTTGGTGAAACTGAAGTTGAATCGAGGGTACTGGAAAGCCAAGAAGTAGCTATCCAAACATATCCGCTAGTCATCATGCCAAGGTCCCGGGCAATCTCAAAGACCTTGAGACCTGTTCTGGATAACGTATGTAGAACAATGACTCGAGATTCCATGGATGCGACCTTAACCAACTGGGCCACGATGAGGTCACGAGTAGATATAGGTTCAGGGGGAAGTATTGCCTTGTAAGATATCTTACAGCTCCTCTCAGCAAGTTTATCACCTAGAGCTGTAATACTATTTTTACCCTGATCATCGTCTGAGAAAATAGCAACGACCTCTCTGTATTGAAAATAACTAATCATATCTGCTATGGCGGTCATCTGGAAAAGATCGTTGGGAGCGGTCTGAATGAAATAGGGGTACTGAAGAGGTGACAGTGTTGGGTCCAATGCTGTGAAAGACAGGAGGGGGACATGGAGTTCGTTGACAAGGTGAGAGAGTACATGGGCCATTACAGAACTTTGAGGGCCAATTACAGCCACAGTATCAGTCTCCATGAATTGTAATGCTGATAGTCAGAGTGTGTGAGGAAGGTTAGGATCATGATAAATTAAAGAAGAATTGTGAGAAAGATAGATAGATAGATACCTCCAATAATCCCTAGGAATCCGCTGTAGTTTGAATCATGCAGGGTGAGAACAAGTTTTCTTCCACCGAGAAGATAGGGATCAGAATTAACGTCTTGAACAGCAGCTTCCATGGCAATTCTGGCAACTCTGCCGTTTATGGTGCCATACGAAAAGATGGCACCAATTTTCACCTCATCAGCTTGTCCAAAAAAGCAGAGGGATACAAGCACAAACCACTTCAAATTCATGACGGATGAACGCACAGGCTAAAGGGAACAACTACTTGTCACTTTGAATCCTGGAGGATATGTATGTAGTTACGTTGCCTCAAGGAAAAGAAAACCCAAAATGATTTTATATATTAGTGTACAAAGTAGATCATATGCCTTCGTTATCATTACATAGGGATTAAAAACAGAAATACAAGTGGATGGACGGTGAGGAGAATGAGAATACTTGAGTGTAAAGGAAATTATAATTAATTAATAATAAGGTTGCTCAACTTGCTCGGTTGGATAACCACTCCACTTTCCCGCGCATAAAAACATAAAGATGATGTTGAAAAGCTCAAACCATATCAATGATTCTTCACCACTTTACCCAACTACCCTATATTTTGTTCTCATTATTAATACTAGCTCGATTAAAAATTCAAGAGTTGATATTATCTTGGGACCGCCAGTAATCGGAAGAAGAAAACACACTGTTGTATAGTAGTCTGCCTTGATGTCCTTGTTAACAGGGAAAAGTGAAACTATTTATTCAAATTGGAAGGCCTCATGCCACAAATTATTTACCCTCTTATTCCACTTTTTTCTTCTCTATTTCATCAATGACGTCAGCATCAACACGACATCAACATAATTGCTATAAATTAATCATATGTGATATCATATATTTCATCGATATGTTGCCCTAGTAGTATTATATAGAACTGAACCTTCCTTCCTTCCTTCTTTTATTTTTTTGGTATGTGTGTAGGGAGCGGGGGATATATAAGAAATAATTTTAAAAAATTATTAAAGTTACAACCTTATTTATTAAACACTAAGTTAGTCGAAAATATATTATTTTGTAATATTTCATTGATATATTGATACCATATCGGTATCATATACGAGTGAGCTTAATTATTTGTGATAGTCCATCGGTATCATATACGATTGGTCTCTTTCTTTAAGAATTAAATAAGACACAATGAAAAGAAAAATATTAAATTTTAAGTTAGAAGAAAATATATATTTTGTGATACACTATTAATATATTGATGTTATATCGGTGTCATATAGGACTAAGCTTAATTCTTTGTGATACCCTGTCGGTATATTGATATCCTATCAGTATCCTTTGTGATACTTTATTGATATATTGATACCCTATCGGGTTTTTTTTATATGATTGGACTCTCTTTTTGAGAAAATAAATAAGAATCAATTAAGATATGATACTGATAAGGTATCACAGAAAAGCATGCTGCCATTCTATGTGATATTCTGATGATGCATTAATATTTTATTGGTATCCTCTGTGATACTTCGCCCATAATTGATACACTATCAGTATCATATAAGATTTGACTTTAAAAAAAAAACAATTAAGATATGATACTGATAAGGGTCACAAAAACAATCATCATTCTCTGTGATACTCTAACGGTATATTGATATCTTATTGATATTCTTTATGATACTTCGTCGATATATTGATATCCTATTAGTATTCTCTTGATAGTCCCTCGGTATATTAATACCCTATAGGTATTCTCTTGATACTCCCTCGATATATGTATATGCATGGTAATATTTAATTTAAAGTTATATTTTGATTTTTACCATTTATATAGTTTAAATAATATTACTTTATTTCTCATTTTTCTTTTTCCTTTTATTTTTAAAAGTCTAATGTATTTGCTAATTTAATTATTTTTAATCTCTTAATTAAAAAATTCTATTATCATATTTATCAATTTTATCCTAAAATGGCCAAGTGACTTTTCCTCTTTGGCTTAACAAACTAGTAATGTAAAAATAAACATTTTCTTTTTGGCAAGTTACAAAGAAATTAGAGGGTATCCCAAAGTTGGTGATGTTAACTGACCATTGTTGACTTGATCCTATGAAAGGCAACGCGAAACCCTTGTATTGAATTCATCAGCATTTGGCAGAGATGAGAGGGAACAAGTTTTGCTTTGATTTACGATACCTTCTCGTCGTGGCTGTTCTCGCCTTCATCTACATACAGGTTCTCAGATCTATCTTTCTTCTACAAACACAATTTAAGGAGTTAGTCGAACTAATTTTGAGTTCGAGTAGAATACAACTTTGTTAATAATCTCATGTCACTATCACCTTTCAATCCCGAGCTCCTTGGGGTCAACGATATGAATCCTTCTAATGAGGGGTTTGGTTTAAAAGAAATGCAAACTTCTGAATAGCTTAACTACCAAGGGGATGCAACAATTTATAAGTATAAAAAAGAACTGCTATTACCCTGTTTGTACAATGTAACATTTTCGCAATAGAGATTCATTTGATCTCCCTTCAACAAACTAAGCTAGGCCACTGGTCTCTCTTTTAGGATTTTGGTTCGCAATTCCCCTTGGCAGAAACAGGGTGAGCGGTTAGGTAAGAATTGAGATTCACATGTCTAAAAGATCTTTCGAGGCTATGCAATTGAAGATTTTTATAGTTTCTAGGCGATGAAATTGAAAATTTCCCTCTGCTATCGCAATAGATTCTGATGATACTGTGACATCTTGTGCAAATAGCTTGCGATACCATACTGTGTTGGTTTAATTTTTAGTATCTCTTTTATCTCTTTATTAGTATGTCTTTAACAAAAGCAAATATCAACATATGAATTTTAGGCACAATCGAAAAGTTGCTGTAGCGAAATTGGGAACCAAGGTTGGAATCCCAACAGAGGAAAAGTTACAGAAATTCCTCTCATCTGCCTGAGCTCGGTGGATGTAGTTACTTGATATTGTGTTGGTAACAGGTAGACAGTACCCAGTGGATTAGTAGAGGTTCCAACAAGTTACTCTAGATACTCCAATTGTAAAGAGAAAACTTTATATTGCTTGGTGCAAATCAACAACTTGCCCACTACCCCAAAGCAGTCCTTTCTTTGCACGATTAGTTTGTTTCATCTTTACATTGGCATATGAGGTTACTTGGTTCTGTTGACATAGGTGTTAGGAGAAGAAATTATCTTCCCTCTTCTTTTTTTCTTTCTGGATTAGTGTTTGCTTGATGGTGAAGTAGGTACATTTTAAGTGGTTTTTTTGGTACATTTCTCAGATGCGGCTTTTCGCAACACAGTCAGAATATGCAGACCGCCTTGCTGCTGCAGTGAGTATCTAGGCTTGTTTAGTCATCCTTCCCGAGTGTAATCTAATTACCATAGACATAATTGCTGTGTTCTACCATTTATGTATTTATAGTTCATTTCATGTATAATGAACATAACGTTTCTAAAAGCTTCATTTTTTGTTCAATCTTCTTTGCATTTTCTAAGCAGCACACGACTGCATCCTATGTTAATGATGTAGCCAAAGAAAGAAGAAAGTTACTTTTAATTGCTTATAATGTGTACAAATCATGTGAATGACACAGATTGAAGCAGAAAATCATTGTACAAGTCAGACTAGGTTGCTTATTGACCAGATCAGCCAGCAGCAAGGACGAGTAGTGGCTCTTGAAGGTGCACTGTGTTCTCCGGTGTAATCTTTTCTTTCTTTTTTGTCCTCTTTCCGACTATTTGAGAAATGGATTTATTTCCTTCATTCATAATCCTCCATTTGACAAATAGAGCTATTTAGGAAATTGTTTATCTTGAAAATTTTATGTAACTTTTCGTCCTATTGTATATGAGTGCGGTGAAAAAAATTTGGATAGATCTGGTTTCTTTCAAAAAAAATTATGTTGTAAATTATCTTCCTGGATGAGCAGTGAGGATAGGACCTTGAAGCAATGCCGAAACCAAATTAAACTCTACTCTAAGAACAAGAAAGTAAAAGATAAATATATAAACACAAGTATGGATTATTTTACAATTATGGTTCTAAGATAACCAAAAAAGTGAATTGAATTTACTCTGCAACTCACCTTTCAAACAAAGGTTCAACAAAAACTTCACCAAGTTCTCAAATCCCTCAAAGATGAAAACCAATATTCATCGAAATCTGAGTCTAATGAGCTAGTCTCAACTTTTTATAGTTTAGGCTAATTATTAAAAAATGCCTAAAAGTGGCATCCCTTGGAAACTGCGAATATGACCAAATTGCACTGCCAATTGTGATTGTAGTGGACAAGCAGCCATATGTGGAAACGTATGGTTCTGCATGTTTCTCTGTAGGTTGATGCTTAGTCAGGCCTGAATCTGGCATTGTCCAGTTCTGATATATGTCCAAGGTACGGGCCGTAGGTTGATTCTTCGGCCCTTATGTCGCTTCTTTCCCTGTCGCATCTGGCTGTTCTTGACTTATGGTTGAGAGACGGTCTATATGTTGCACTGTTTGTTGAGTCATCATTCCCTCCTATTTTGTCCTCCAAGGCTATCTTCATGAGATGGCATCCCTCGTATGGTATCAAAGTATGCTCAAGCACTTCACCTTCATAAATAGTCCCTGTAATGCTTGTAGAACTCGAGCTTGACTCCTTGTAAATGGCCTTGAT
>JAOTQR010000001.1:37630717-37644846 GCA_025774065.1 Solanum ossicruentum | reverse complement strand
TTGAACTTAAGTAACTCAAATATATAAAACTTGTATCCCCCCCAACACGCCCCCCCCCCCCCACCAAAAAAAAAAAAAAACTAGTATGTGCTGTCAGAAACTGAAATGCTTCTCTACTTTTTTATATGAAGGGTAATGGGTAATTGTACTTTCCTTATCTTCATCTTGCTACATTTTCAGAACAAATGAAGCGTCAGGACCAGGAGTGCCGACAATTAAGGGCTCTTGTTCAGGATTTCGAAAGTAAGTTTATAAACTCCTCTTTCTTCTTTAAGCTTTTTGTCAAAAAGCCACTGCTTTTAGTCACAGTAATATGAAATATATGCTGTAAAAATTATACCCATTGTACTTGACAAATAAAGATCTGTTAGTTTCACTGTGGCAGTTAACATCATTGAGACATCATTGAGTTATTAATATTGTGAGTTCTAAATCTAATACTTAGATATATTCATGCCTACAAGTAATCTTACCTTATCAATGAATAAATAAATCGATACTCATGCGTACAAGTATTTGAATTTATTCATATATTTGATGTTGTTAATTTATCTGTTGCAGGTAAGGGCATAAAAAAGTTAATTGGAAATGTGCAGGTTTAGATACATTCTCACATCTTCAGTCATATATTTGCTACCAACATCTCTGTCAAATGTTTGTTCATCAACTAATTGCTATATTTACTAGATGCCAGTGGCTGCTGTAGTTGTTATGGCTTGCAATCGTGCTGACTACCTGGAGAGGACAATTAACTCCATCTTAAAGTATGCTTTCTATCAAAACAATTTTATCTGCTTCTTATTACATACTAGATACCTCAGCTGATAAGCCCGGTACTTCCGTTGTTGCCATCAGATACCAAACATCTGTTGCGTCAAGATATCCTCTTTTCATATCCCAGGTACCCAGTTCTTACTTCAGCAAAAATAAATAAATAAAAATATCTCAGGTACCCATTTATTTTCCGTCATAGCCTTCTATTTTATACTTGTCTTCTTTGTCTTGCTGGACCTACTTTTTGTTCTACATCCCTTTGGCAGGATGGGTCAAATCCTGATGTTAGAAAGCTTGCTTTGAGCTATGATCAGCTGACGTATATGCAGGTATTTTTCCCTACCACTTGATAAAGGGAAAACGGGATTCATTTGGGTTATATTTATCTGTGAAATTTAAATCAGGCAGGTCCCTACTTGGAGAATAAGTATAGACTGAAAAGTATGAATTCATTGTTGTCAGGCTTGTTTTTACTTGCACTGCTCAGTCATCGTCATTCCAGTAACAAGATCGTGTACTGGTGAAATAAGTTAGTAGAATAATTGCCCATAAGGAGTTTTTATCTAGTAAAAATGGAAAGGGAAAAGATAGATAATCAATATTTGACATGTAAATGTGTTCCTTATCATTTTAACTCTTTTAATACTTCATTTATTCATTGTGCCACAGAATTTGCCCCTTCTCCCCATAAGACAACACAAGTAGAAGAGGCATATGTTGTTTGATTTATGATATTAAGCTGCAACTTTTCCCTCTCTTGCTCTCTCTGTGATTTCCTTCTCTCTCCTCGTCTGAGTAGCCATTCATCTACTGCTCTATAAGATTCATAGTTTTTAACCTATCAATTGCTAAATTTTATTCTGGTAAAAGCTTGCTTTTTGTAGGAGATGAATATAGCTGCTTTCTTTTAATGTTTAGTTTTAGTTGGCTGCAGTTGCTTCCGTCTGTATCTTTAATGTTTTTCTGACAGTTCTGGCCTCACATTGTGAAGTGTAGTTACAACCATTACTTCTGTTTAAGCTTGGTATCAAACTCTTCTTGGCACTTTTTTCTTGACTGTTCTTAATCTTAATAGAAGACCTTTTTAATTCTTTATCGACAGCACTTGGATTTTGAACCTGTGCATCCTGAAAGACCAGGGGAGCTGGTTGCATACTACAAAATTGCACGTAAACATTTTTTTTTTTTTTGCTCATCTTTTTAAACTAGTGTTAGTCTTGCATTAGCCATTGGACCACTCTTTCCTTAGGTCATTACAAATGGGCATTGGATCAGCTGTTTCACAAGCATAATTTTAGCCGTGTTATCATACTAGAAGGTACTGCTGATCTATCTTAATAATTATGTTGCATATTCTCTGCCTTTTTTTTCCTTCTCACAATATCTGTGCCTCTGACATGCAGATGATATGGAAATTGCGGCTGATTTTTTTGACTATTTTGAGGCTGGAGCTACTCTTCTTGACAGAGACAAGTAAGGCATTCTCAAAGGATCTAGATTTGCCATGCTTTACTTCCAAAGGATAGTTCACTTCATCCTCAAATCAGGAAAATCTGTTTTTTCCTCTAGTTGGCCAACTGTCCCCATTCAACCTTTTGGATTTTTTTTTTTTTTAAAAATAGAACCAACACAATTGGATCAGATTCAGCAGATATCCAAGATCTCTTGTTCTCCCAGGCACGTGGTAGGAGAAAATCTGATGGTAGCGAGGGGATTCCATTCTGATTATATAACATTCTTAATAAAAAGACTAAAACTTCTCCTTGCATAAACTGGTGGCCAAATATGCTAAGGGATAGTACAATAACAACAACATACCCGGTGATTTCCCACAAGGTAGGGTCAGGGGAGGGTAGAGTGTACGCAGACCTTACCACTACCTCATGAAGGTGGAAACATTGTTTCCAGAAAATCTTGGCTCAAATGTATCCACCCCAAGTAAAAGAAAAAAACAATATATGTAGAATAAGATTAACACGAAGAGCAATGTCAAATCTACAAGTAAAAAAATGTAGAAGTAGCAAAATAATTGAGTAACAACACAACCATAATACACAACTAGTCCTATGACAACCTAAAAAATCGTCACAAGGCAAGACAACATTCTACCCCTACTAATCTTCTATCCTAATACACGACCTCCACTCATTTTTATCTAAGGTCGTGTTCTCGATGATAAGCTGCGCGGTATCCCATCTAATCACTTTTCTCCGATACTTTTTTGATCTACCCCTACCCATCCGCGTAACCCCTAAATCCAATCTCCTAAGTGGGGTGTCGACGCACCTCCTCTGCACATTCCCAAACCATCTCAGTCTTGTTTCTCTCATCTTGTCTTCCATAGAGACCATTCCCACCTTCTCCCGAATAGCTTTATTCCTAATCTTGTCACTCCTAGTATATCCGTACATCCATCTTAACATCTTCATCTCTGCTACATGCAACTTCTAAACATGTGAGTTGGCCTAAAACATTGGGATGATAGGTTGCAAAATGCCTGTTCTGGATGTCCCAAGTATTACATTTCTTACATCCTTGTGGTGAACATCCCAGGTCGATCATGGCTATTTCATCTTGGAATGACAATGGACAAAGGCAGTTCGTCCAAGATCCTTGTAAGTTATATTGTTGTTCCTTCTTGTTATGACTTTTCTTTGAACTCTTTTCCTGTTTCAGTTGAAATGCTTATTGGTCGTAATTCAATAAAGAAACCTAAACACATTACTTAGAGCAGATGGTTTCTCGTTTCTGTTCTGTTGAATAGCTATACTTCCATTTTGTTTCTGATTCCTTGGAAAAGCCTAAACAGCAGCAGGGATTTGATGCTGTGTAATTTATTTTGAGATATTTATGTTGTTTTTTCTTTATTCCTTCCCATTGACTGGTCCCAGGATTTATCTGCAACATGCCTCCCTTTCTGTGAATGGTTCCTGGATTTCTGTGGCATCATCTTTCTCCTCGATCAACCCATATGTTTTCCAATCATCAACTTGAGCTTGAATCATTTTAATCATGCTGATACAAGTATCAGGATGAAGCACTAGGCTGCAAACTATTTCTCCATCTATATAGCTGTCACCTATATGTGGTGGCTGTCTAGATTCTCCGCTCACTTAAGGATGTCGGATAAGCTGATAGTGTGAGAATAGAATGAATTTTAACTTCTCCTCTTTTCATTCTGGTTACCAATGAATGAAAAAAGAGAAAAGTTAACAAAATTGGTTCATCAGAGTTTTTGACAAATTTAAAAATTCTCATTGAATGGGAACCAGGAAGATGCCAAATTACCAAAGGTGTAACCAGTTAACTCCATACAGGCAGGTAAAAAAACATTTCAGCACTAGTACAAGTAGCTAAAGCTAAGTAGTTATCAAAATCCAAGAACATGTTGACTCTATTACCGAAAGAAAATTCCAACTGAACAAATTAACCAAACATCTAGAGGCTGTTTGGATCGGCTTATTTAAGTAGATTTAGGCTTTTAAGCTATTTTTCTAAAAAAAATTTGTAGGTGTTTGGGAAAGACAAAAAACGTTTTTAAGCACTTTCTTTTAGGCTAAATAACATAAAAATAAGCCAAAACCCAAAAGTTGGATATTCCCAACTTAGAACTTTTAGCTTTTATCTTATAAACTACTTCAAAAAGTCAATCCAAACACCCCTTTAGTCTTCAAAGAGTGGATAGGAGTTGATATTCCGTCAAAGCATCTGTGATTCCTTCCATTCCAAATAACCAAAAAATGACTGCTGGGATCATCTCCAGACTTTCTTGATGGCTTTGTCAACTCTCCAAGAGATCCAACTGATGTTGGTTTCCTTGATTGACCTGGGCATACTCCAGGAAAGATCATACAGAGAGAAGTAGTTCCAAATATCAGTTGTGATGGGGCAGTGCAAAAACAGATTGCTAACACTCTCAAGATTCTGTTTGCATAATAACATCTGTTTACTGGAGGAATCTTTCTGCTAAGTTTGTCTAGTTTCAAGCAAACATTATTAAGTTCTGTCATGGTTGGGCATGCACTTTGAGTAGTAGCCTGGTCCTCCAAGATGCTTCCAAGGTCAATCCTCCAGAACTCCACCTTGTGAACACATTAAGAGCCTGTTTGGAAAGTCACCATGCAATATAGATTCGTGGAATTCCACTGGGTATGTTGTTGTTGTTGGTGTAACTGGGTGCAATTACACTCTTTGACATGTTTGGTAGGCCAAGTAATTACTTGGCAAGAGAGAAATTAGGTGTAATTGAAGGTGTATAATTACACCTTTCAATTTCGAAGGGTAAAGAATAGGTGTAATTACACCATGTGATTACATGAAACTTTTTAAAATTCTTTTCTTTTCTTTTTATTTTTTGTTTTAATTTGCTTTATCTCTATTATTTTAAATTTTTTTATTTTCATTATTCTAGTATTTTCCAAAAATATTTTTTATTGTTTACATTCTATTTCCTTCTCGTTCTTAACTTTTACTCTTCATGTGATTCTATGTAATTTTTTATATTATTTATTTTTTTATTTATTCTAATTTATTTTTGTTAGCATAATTTTGTTAGAATTCTAGTTTTTGAACTAAGGTAGAATTCATTGTTGAATAAGGCTATAGTGCTATGTCTTTCTTTTCTTCAATATTACTAACATTTGTAATATTAACATTTTTGTCAAACATGCATTTTCTGATGTTCATCAAAATTTTGTACTTTTAGTTTTTATGATTAATTTAATTAAAAAAAAATACTAATTAGAAAAATATAAATACATTTTTTATAGTATTAGTTAAGAACATATGTTTACTAATGAATATATTTTCAAAAGACGACATATATCTTAAATATTTAATTTGATATTATTTATAAATACCTTTATTTTTCTCAAATAAATTTTTAATGTTTTTTAATTTAACTTTTGTTATTAAAATTTAATATAACTTTGTAATTACACTTGTGCAACCAAACAACACACTTGTAATTATACTTTAATTACATTGTGACAAACAAACAGGTCAAATCACTAGGCTGTTTAATTACTAGCTGGTAATTACACCAATTTCAATTACCATGTGACTTTCCAAACAGACGCTAGATTATAACTTTCCTTGACTGTGTATTCCCCCCTCTTTAAATGTACCCTGTATGATTTTGTCTGTTTGATGCTCATTAATGTTGAAATCTGCTAGTGTTGCAAGTAGAGCAATCATGTCATTGATTTTCCAGTCCTTTGGGTTCCTTGTGTGGATTATATTGGAATTATTTAGGTGTACTTTAGCAAAGTAGACAGTGCTTCACTTTTCTAATCTCACTGATATGCTTTGTATCTCACTGCAGATGCTCTTTACCGCTCAGATTTTTTTCCTGGTCTGGGATGGATGCTTTCAAAATCAACTTGGTCCGAACTATCTCCAAAGTGGCCAAAGGCATATCCTTTCCAATTGATGTGCTTATTTTTTGCATAACTTAAACTGCACTTGGACCTTCAAAATTTCTTTGACCTTACTCTTACTTACTGGGATGACTGGCTAAGGCTCAAAGAAAATCACGGAGGTCGACAATTTATTCGCCCAGAAGTTTGCAGAACGTATAATTTTGGTGAGCATGTATGTGTATAAATTCCTCCTTTTAAATCAGTGCTAGATGACTTTGGCTCAGTAAATGTTGTTGAATTTGAACCTTTGTCTTCAATAGTGTGGTGTTGCTGTTCTTACTCGTTTAGATACTTGTCAAGAGAAAATTGTTTCGCATTCCTTCTACAACTGTTTTACCTTATGAACCAGATACTGATGTGGAAATTTTATCAATTTCCACCATCTTAATAAAGAAGCGGGAATTCCTATAGCCAACCCAACTTGTTTGGAGGGCTTCAGCAAGATTTAGATAAAGCCAGGGAACTGCAAGGATTCAACGTTTTGAAATTGGCACCTCTATAGGGAATACATTGGCCATCTCTCACCTGCTGTATGTAGATGGCACTTTAAAATCTTTTTTTATCAAGTAAAGGTTTTCAATAATAATAACAAGATCAACTTGGCCATATACAAATGCTATACCAAAAGTGGAGAAACCGACAAAATATGGTTCTATCCCAAAAGACGCCCAGTCCTCTGTACAAATAGGAACTACATGGGTGCATCAAATGAGTAATGGGCTTGCCCTTTGGAGACTACTCCTCAATTGAGCAAAGCTTATCTCCACCCTTCGAAAGCTCTTCTATTTCTCACTTTCCAAAGGACCCAAATTAAAGCAAGAGGAGCAACATTCTAAGCCTTGTGCCTTCTTCTCCTAGCTCTACTCTTTCCATCTGAATATCAACTCCTTTACGGATTTGCAATGCAATAAAATATGGTCTACATCCTCACCCACCTCATTGCTAGTAACGCCAACTCAAGCAGACACCTCTAGTAGGTAAAATCCTGGACCTAAAATCCTATTAAGTCACCTCAGGAACCCAAACCGAGGTATTTGAATTTGGCACTTTGATCACTGGTGGAGTAGAAGTGTTATATTTGAATTTGGCACTTCAAATTCTTGAAGTTCTTTCTGGCCTTCACATCAACATGTTAAAAGAGCATTATCTACCTTGTCAATGAAGTGCAAAATCTGGATTTGTTGGCTGGAATTCTTTACTACGAGCCACAACACCATATTCTAAGTTGGGAATGGTGCCAAAGTTAAATTTTGGAACAATAGATGGTTAGGCTCTTCAGCCTTGTAATCTGACTCCCCTAATATTTATCAAATTACTAGACAACCTGACTTTGCCATCTCTCAGAATATAGAAGCCAATCCCTGAAATCCAATCTTCAGGAGGAATGTAAATGACTGGGAAATGGGGAAATACTTGGCTTCCTAGGCAGATTGGAAAACTGTATCGTGAGTGAGACATTCATCTGGGAACAAAGTCCATAGGGAGTTTACACTGTCAAGACATTTGAGCTACACAACATCAGTCAAATGAAATGGTGGATGATTGGCCTTTGAAACTTATCTGGAGAACAAAACTGCGCCTTAAAGTCATCTGCCACTGGACTGCTCTAAATGAAGCCTGCTTAACTCAAGATAACTTGTGCAAAAGGTCCTTTCACATAGTTATTAAATGCTATATGTGGCATCAAAACATTGAAACAAATAAGATACCTTTTCCTCCATTTTGCTGTTGCTTCAGGCATCTGGAACATTTTTATTTTCTATTTTTGGACTCAGTTGGGTGTTACCAGAAAGTATAGCAGCTGGAGTTTATGGAAAATTGGTAATCCATCAGGAAGATCTGGAGAATGATTCTTGGATGCCTTTTTTTGGACCATTAGAACAGAAGGAACAGAAGGTGTTTTGATGATTTAGCAACTCCAAATTACTCCATTAAAGCTAAATGTTTAATATCTTTAAGTAGTCGAAGCAACCTCTCATCTCTTAGCTCTTCTGAGTCTTTGTTGGATTTTGTTATCTCCCTATCTCTAGCATAGGACTTTGTAATAGAGCTCTCAATCTACTTTTGTAACTGCACCAGAAAAGTGCTTTTGTGCATCTTTTTGATGCTTTTAATATTAATCCTTACTTAATCAAGAGAATTTCTCCTTGAACTTTGTCAACAATCTTTTTTTATTTACAGGGTTCTAGTTTGGGGCAGTTTTTCAAGCAGTATCTTGAGCCAATTAAGCTGAATGATGTCCAGGCATGCCAACTCCCTTGAATTATTTTGTTGTGATCCTCCCTTATTTTCTTGTCTACTCAATTCTTTCCATTTGTGTGACATGTATTCTACCTGGAATTTTGTTGGAAGGTTGATTGGAAGTCAATGGACCTAAGTTACCTTTTGGAGGTATTGACTTGAGGATTATCACGTGCTGAAGATTAAAGAACTTAATGCTGTCACATTATTAGACGGTTGATTGAGAAATTTGTGATTTAAATCCTCTTGCCTTGTGTCTTGCCCTTTCATGTTCTCAGGACAACTATGTGAAATACTTTGGTGACTTGGTTAAAAAGGCTAAGCCCATCCATGGAGCTGATGCTGTTTTGAAAGCATTTAACATAGATGGTGATGTGCGTATTCAGTATAGAGACCAATTAGACTTCGAAGATATCGCACGGCAGTTTGGCATTTTTGAAGAATGGAAGGTAATGCATATGTGAGCCCTCTTATTTCATATAAAATTGATTATAACCTGAGATTTGGTCATATTTTTTTGAGTGGGTTCTTTTGATGCAGTCATTACATATGTTGGGTATGTCTCTGCATTGCATATTAACCATCTATCTATTGTACTTAACTTTGAAATAGATCGTTGAGGATTTCAATATTCATGCCTGACTTTATCCTTTTAGCACTGGGAGATTTACTGTTTCACCGTCTTATGATTTCTTTTTAAATTTTTTTTGGTATATCGTGGATGTGAACAGTTGCTGATTACTGGTATAGTTTTGCAATACACAAGAAAAATGCAGGTGGTCTTAGGGCTAGAGTGAGCAATCAGAATCCAATTCAGAACTCATCCCCTATTCCCCTTCTAGGACTGAAGTGCAAAGGGAGGTGAAATTTGAAATGCATGCTTTCCCTCTCCCCTTTCACTTGTAGGCATCTGTAGGCTTGAGGACCAGTCAACTTTGTCAGTCTGGGGTTGAACAAATGAGTTTGCCAATGGACAAGACTTGGATGGTAATAATGGCTGTGGACTGGCTGTTCTGGCCTCATATATTTATTATAGTTCATCGTTTTTGATATATATATGATATTGAATTTATATTTTACTAATATGTATTTGCTCTAGAATATATACCCACATGTATAGAATTAGCAAAAATGAAATAGGAGGCAATTTATCAAATATTACTACTGGAATTTGTAGCCATTTACTTGTTTTATTTGTGGCTTTGGTTATTTGGTCAATTTGATTAAAAATGCAAATCAAGTTGCTTTTTGGTAAATAAAAGTTAGATTATATTTAATCTTATGTTTCAAATTTCAAAGATAAATTCTTATAACGCCCATTTGTTGCTCATTGTCAGTCCTACTCCGGGGAAAGGGTGCTCATGTAATTGAAATTAGGCCTATGATGGATGCAAGTGAAATGCAGGTTAGGGTAATCTGTGTTTAATATGGATCATTAACTGGCCCCATGTCAATTCTCTCCCCGGACCATTGACAGGTCTACTGTTAGACCTGCTGTTACTGCAGTCTACAAAAGCGGGAAGAAGTCTAAAATAAGGCCTAAATAACTGGTTTATTTAGTTATTATTATGTATATGTATTTTTAGCAGTTACATAGAAGTTACGAAGGTTATTAAGGGGAAAAAACAGTTTATTCTATAGGATTTGGCTCTGAAGTTAGACTGGAAAATCCTCGAAATACCTTGGTTGTCTGTGAATTATCATTCATAGATCTTGTTTGTCTATTTGTGAACTTGTTCTACTTTTTGTGGAAAGAAATAACAATGTAGTGTGTTGTTATCTTTTTGTTGTGTTTGGAAATTTACAGTATAAGAAGGTTGGAGAGTTTCTGGGTTCCTAACATCTTTTCACACCAGCTGTGAGCCTGTGACTGGATTTGTCCTGTGTCATAGACTCATGGTTCTTCTGCTTTCTGTAAAACTTGCATAAACTGTTTGTTTCATCAGGACGGTGTACCACGGACAGCATATAAAGGAATAGTAGTTTTCCGGTTTCAAACATCTAGACGTGTGTTCCTTGTTGGCCCTGATTCTCTTCAGCAACTTGGAGTTGAAAATATTTATCGAAAGACATAATTGGTAAGTTTATGCTGTCATTAGTTAAACTATTGAATATTTTAGATGCACAGCTTTAGTAGTTTTTGCGTAGAATTTTGTCTATTCATCATCATTAAGGAAAATACTCATTTTAGAATGCTTGTGAAATAAAGAGAGCACCAGAATTGCATAACTGTTATCTGAACAAACCAATTACCTAAATCCTTCACTTCTTATGACCAGTTTCATTTACAAGGTATACACATACATTCTCATTTTCTTTTCCTTGCGCTCATGACCTGCAGAATCCTTTCCATGTCTGTACTTGTGTATCTGACCATCTCTACATAGACTCCACCTTAGGGTGAGCACATGTTTCGTCCACTGTAAGGTGGGTATAGGAACAGTTGTGTGTAAGCAACATGCATCAATTCACTTGAGTTGTATCATAACTTTGAGGCACCTTAGCAACTGCCTCACTCTTTTATGCACTGAGGTAAGCATAGTATGCTACAGTACGGTTCCGCTTTACTCCCTCCAGCCAATTGTATCAGTTTATAGTTAGCTGCTGCAAAAGAAAATATTAACATCATTTTAAACCCCTCTGTTTGATAAAATTAACTGGATTCAAAAGAAAACCAACCTCTTTTTGTGGATTCGTGTATATGTGACGTAGTGGATTTTTTGAACTCTATATACCACAAAGCATTGTAACTTGCAAATTCCTTCAAATGAGAATAATGTGAGAATTTCGTAAAAACCACTAATAGAATCAAATATTTCGAGGTACACGTGCTAGGTATGGTAGTTGTTGTTGGAAAACTGTAGGAGTCCTATAAAATGGAGGATATATTATTGCGAAAATAGCAATAAACTCCTCTTTACTCTATTCTCTGCCATCATGTTTGCTCGCTAATGTGTATTTGTCTTTCTGCTCAATTCAACAGGAGCCTGCGCAACAATTCAGACTTATTTGGTAGGATACATTGGAAAGAGATGACGCCAAAAGCTTGAGTGCCTGTAGTTTACAATACGACGTTTAATATCAATGGAGAAAGTCACTGTCTACTGTTCGAATGGATGAATCATAACCACAAACGTAGAATTATGCTGCTGAGCGGAACATTACAATTATGAGCAATTCCTCATGCCATCTTTGAAGAAATATATCAACTGCCGAAACATACCGACTTTCTAGTTTAGAGATTTAACCGTAAAACCACATTATAAGTACTCAAATGTGCTTTAGACATCTGGGGCACGATGATTGAAGAGTTGGTGAAACATGCTTAAAGTAATTCAATTCCAACCATGACAGTAGGAAAAAATTTATTTATTATACTAGTTGTGAGACTTCCTTTTTATTTTTTTTAGATTCGTAGTTTCATGGACTCGAAAGAGATGAGACTCGGTTGCATCAACTTTTAAATGGAAAAGGGAACTTACGTAACTACTATTTCTGCTAAGAATAAAAATTTTCTGACAGTACTTTCTAAACCAAAGTAATTAAACAGCATAAGAGATCTCAGCTCCTCTTAACAAAGGACACATCAAGCGTTGATCGTCTCAATACATTTCGGTTTAATACATGTTTGGTTGGTAATTCCAAACTGTAAAAATCAGGACAAAGTGGAAAGAGTCTTTTAACATTTTCATAGAGTTATAACAAGGATGTTTACTTTATTTTGTAGTACAGTATCCTATTTAAACTCTTTTTGTCTAAATCTCTGTGATAATTTTAAAAAGATTAAATTTGTTTCAAAAAAATATATCACTTTTTAGTTAAAAATAGTTTAAATATTTATTATTAATTATAATTACAAAACATTTAGTTATAAATTCAGAATTTTTAACTTTTTAATTTTTTTTATGTCAAATCATAAAGTATCATATGAATTAAAAATTAAAGAGGGAGCAGTACTGCTTTATGTTGATGAGTTCTAAGAAGCTACATGCTTTATTGCGCAAGTTATCAAATGTTTAATTCAAACTTACAATAAATACAATAGCTAGAATGTGGTGGTTGAAAATGACAAAAGAAAAAACAAAGGAGGATATTTGGAAAAAAAAGAAATTGAAGTGATATTTTGTTTTTATATATGGAGGCTGGAAATAGTATTTTTTTTAATTAGGAAGAAGTGCGACATAAATTATGTAAAATCATTTTATGTTTAAAGATAAAATAATGGTGAAATATATTTGGATTTGAACAAGTTATTTCTGGTGAGAGTGGTATGTAGGTGGCAGAGAATTAAGCGGGGGTATTGACAAGTAATGGACAGGTGTCGTTTATCTGGACCTGCCTCACTCCATATTTAAGCGGAAGCATCCGATCGTGCTTATCTCTCTTGTTTGCTGTTGGATTAATTCACTAGATATGGCTGATGTAAGAGGGAGTAGTGGTACATGCAATGAAAGGTGTGGTTGTCCTTTTCCCTGCCCCGGTGGAATCTCTTGCAGGTGCGGGAGCATGGAGCACAAGAAGTGTTCATGCGGCGAGCACTGCGGCTGCAATCCGTGCACCTGTGCCAAGAGCGAAGGCAGTACCACTCCTGCCACTGGAAAGAACCACTGCAAGTGCGGTCCTTCCTGCACCTGTCCCACCTGTGCCGCTTAATAAATCAACTTTACCTTTCCTAAACTAGTTACCTTCATCTACTGCCCACTGAATAAATAAAGTTGCGTGTTTATCATTGCATGATGTTGAATTTGAAGGAGGTTCATTATACTTGTATGGAATGTATAGGTGGCTCCTAGCTCTTTCAAAATAAAAAATTATAGCATTCTTATTAAGCTGATTGTCGCGGGCTTAAGATTTAAATTTTTTGTGCGGTACTCGAAAAAGTCGCTGGATGAATGGTTGCACTATTAATAAGTTTTGAATCTATCTTGCTCGACATGTCTACTTGGTCTATGCTCTAGTGGACATGTTTCCCGATCTCTCGACGTGTTTATTTTTCTTTTTTTTTTTTTTTATGATATTATATTTTTTAATTTAATTTTTATTATATCAATTTTGATTAGTAATAGAAAATATGATAAATTGTCTTTCTAAAATTGAACAAATAAAATTGCTATTTTCTATTTTGTAATTTTCATCTATTTGCTATTTATTCTTTACTGTATGAAATTACAGCTGAAAAATAAGGTTAAGATCTGAAGATTCAGATTCATTATAATATAATCTACATCTATTTAGCAATGATAGCCTCCTCATATGAATGGTAATTAGCAAATCATAATTATTTTTGCACTAAAGTTAGGAGGTTAATATTTGTGTGAAGTCGATTACTTTTATCGTGTTGACTATTACTGAGTTCGTTGCTTCACGTTGGAGTGGGACAGTACACATTGTTGTATAACAAGCTAAGCTGCGGACGCAAACATGAACTAATTTAGAAAAAATCATTTATACCTACTACTCGCTAATATAAAACAACTACTAATTAATAGACATTCTCTACTTTCTATTTTATATTTATCTCTATTCAACTCTTTTATATTATCAAAATATGTCTTTTTGTTTTTGGAAAAATTAACGTTATCATTATGCAGAACAAATAAATTTTCAAGACATGTATAATTTAGTGAATTTGAATAATAGAAAAAATGCATAGAATAAAAGAATAGCTAATGGTTATTTGATCTTATTAGTAAT
>JAOTQR010000001.1:37602385-37629801 GCA_025774065.1 Solanum ossicruentum | reverse complement strand
AAAAATTATTATAGTTACGCCATCTATATATTAGTACTCCATCAGTATCCTCTGTGATACTTCATCGATATATGTAACATTCTGTTGATATTCTCTGTGATACTTCATTGTTATATTGATATCCTATCATATTATATAGGATGGATACTGACATTTGCGCGTGAATTTCAAAATAAATCTATGCTATTTTTTGGTTTAAAAAAGGGGGATATGAAAGTAATGTGGTATGGAAGGATAAATACTTCCCTTTTTAAAATTTTCCTCCCAATAAAGTCTCTGAAGCATTACTTTATGTCTTAGAAACAAAAAATTCTCATTCTCTTAATAAACTTAGTTAGCATGTCCTGTCGTATAAATTTCTTATTTTTCATGTAGAGAAATAAGACTAATTTAGGACACAAAAATATTAAGCCGTTAATTTTAAGTATATGTCAATTTATAGTCCTAAATCATTTCGAAATGAAGCCTTATTATTCTTGAGAGGAGGATTTTTAGTGCAGTCACAAATGAATATAAGTATAAAAACTAAAGGTTTTTATTTGATTTTGAGGTTGAACTTGTATATCTCTACAAATCAGGTAATTTGTTTGTTAGGTGCTTGAATAAAAATTATCACAAATAAAATTATATTTTTCTAAAATAGTTAGTTGAGAGGAGTCCTTAAAATTAATATGGTAATACATATAAATACAAGTTACCTCTTTGTGGTGATTTAAAATTTGGATTCATATTGTCAGATCAGATTTACAAGCGGATTATTATCATTTTTTCTCGGTAAGCATCTTCGTTTAATGTACTTAAAATTAGATGACTAAATTCTTTTTCTATATATCTGGAATTAGTCTAAATTTTGTCTTACATGTCATTAAAAAAAGAAGAGGAAGAAGAAATCAATTTGATGTGACAAGTCAAGTTGTCAATTAAGAAATGTAGTGACAAAAAGAGCTTTTTTTTTGTTATGATTGCTACTTTTTAAAATATAAAGTTATAGTAAAATAACCTTATAGGCAAAAAACGAAATTTTGGCAACAATATTCACATAGGAAATTAACTTTAGGAATTCCTTTTGTTCAAAGTTAAATGTATATTTTTGACTTGAAATAAGAGGCCAAAATGGCGTTTAGCTTTTGTAGCCATTTAAAGAAGGAAAAAAGGTGTAGGAATATTGGTCACATCGAACTTGTGCAATTAAATATGGTACAATGTTTCCCTTTCAGACAACACAACCATTTGTGAAAGATATTTCGATCCAACATTGACTAGGAAAAATGATTAAGAAGAGAGGAGGGGTTTTGGTATTGTTAGTTTTATATGTATATTGTAAATTTTACATTGGTGAATAATAATTATATTCCTTAATAAAATACAAGTTATTATTAATGAGACCAAGTCATAGAATGTGGTGTTGAAAATGGACAACCACCAATTAGGACCAGAATAGAGAAGGAAGGTGGAGTATTAATTTGAGTCAAGTCAAACAAGCGTTTAGCTGAAGAAGTAAAAGGTGCAAAGAGATCTCATTTCGCATCTGCCATAATTTTGAAGATATGGGAGTTTGTTTCAGTTCTACTCATAATCAAAGCCCATCTACCACTGCCCGTTTCAGCTCAGGTACCGTTTCAATCAACAGCTTAACTTTGTTTTAACATGCCGAATATTATTAAATTCATTGTTCATTGCAGTCGGCATATCGACGACGACGACGACATCCTCCGCCGTAAGCAACGTCTCCGGGAATAGCCAATTCTCAGCAGCCAGCGGAGTGGATGAGGTTTATCCAAATGGGGCTCAAATATTACCGCACCCTAATTCTAATTTGAGGACATTCTCTTTTACCGAGCTCAAGACCGCTACCAGAAATTTTAGAAGTGATACCGTCCTCGGAGAAGGCGGCTTTGGCACAGTTTACAAGGGTTGGCTTGATGACAGGCCTTCAGCCAGGACGGCTTCTGGCACCGTCATTGCTGTCAAGAAGTTGAGTTCTGAAAGCTTGCAAGGACTAGAAGAGTGGCAGGTAATTTCATTCACATCTATTGTTTTCTGAACCACACACGGCACCTCTTTAATTTGTGCATTTAGTGTGAGGTCAATTTTCTCGGAACACTTTCACATCCCAACCTGGTCAAACTCTTGGGATACTGCTGGGAAGATAAAGAACTGTTGCTTGTCTATGAGTTTATGCAAAAGGGCAGCTTGGAGAACCATCTTTTTGGAAGTAAGCAAGAGATTTTCTACATTAGGAATCTGCCTTTTATCTTTCATCTCCGCCTAAAACGTATTTGTTCTCTTTAGGGGGCTCTGCTGTTCAGCCACTTCCGTGGAATATAAGGCTTCAAATTCTGATCGGCGCAGCACGAGGCTTGGCATACCTACATGCATCAGAGAAGCAAGTCATTTACAGAGACTTTAAAGCCTCAAATATATTACTTGATGGCGTATGTTTCCTTTTCTTTTCCCATCGAATATTGTTTGCAAGTAATATAGAGATCACAGATTGATTATTTCGATCACCACAAATCCTTGCACCTTTGTGCTTGGCTTTATGTTTTATCTCAAGTTTTTGATCTCAGAGTGACAGAACCTTACATGACATTCTTTAATTCCTTTGAATTTCAGTCTTACAATGCAAAGATATCAGATTTTGGCTTGGCAAAACTTGGTCCTTCGGCTAGTCAATCACACGTGACGACACGGGTAATGGGAACATATGGTTATGCTGCTCCTGAGTATGTTCAAACGGGTAAACTGTTAGACTTCTATACTTGTCAGATCTACTTCTCTGAAATCACATCTTGTGCATACAGTTTCAAGCATTCATATAATCAAATCCTGAATAAATGTATGTTCGTACTCGTATTTGTCATTTTTTGACAGGACACTTGTATGTGAAAAGCGATGTCTATGGATTTGGTGTTGTGTTGGTGGAAATGCTAACAGGTCTACGGGCACTAGACACAAACCGCCCAAGCAACCAGCATAATCTGGTCGAGTGGATTAAGCCGCATTTATCTGATAGAAGGAAGTTGAAGGACAAGATGGATTCACGGCTGGAAGGAAGATATCCATCCAGAGCTGCAGTTCAAATAGCACAACTGGCACTGTCATGTCTTGGACCTGAACCTAAAACCAGACCGGGAATGAAAGAAGTAGTTGAGAAACTAGAACAGATTGAGGCAGCCAATGAAAGACCCAAGGAGCCTAGAATAACCTCCAGATATCAGACTGCTTATAGATATGGTCAGCAGCCTTTGCACCATCGTTCTCCACTTCATCCAAGGAACGATGTAAATCGAGCCTATCCACTCCAAAGGAGAACATGAATATGACAACATTTTACTATATAGCTATGTTATCTTAGTTGTCCAAATACAAATGCTTTCTGTCTGACGTCTGAGCTTGTGAGATGAGGCTCTGAATGGCATTGGGCTGTGGTTGTCTCAGCAAGATATATATATATATATATGTAAAGAGTTCAATCATATATTTGTACATTGAAGGAGATTCAAGATTTCAAAGTGCTGTGTTATGGATGTGGTTGAATATGCATGATAGTAAGCTGGTGGTGACAAGTTAGAAACTGGAAGCAGATAATCAACACCTGCACTGCACACAGAGTTTATGCATCTATTAGTTTGAAATATTTATATCAAATCACCATCTATTCTAATCTCTGCTTCATGGATCCTCCTTTCAAAGTGCATACACTCCATTATTTTGAAAATATAATACATATGTACAACAACGCCACAAAAAGAATATACCAAGTCCTGATTACTTCACACAACACTTGCTTTAAGATCGATATGTTAATGTTTTATCTAAAATTAAAGGTGTTAAAAAAAATAAGTGAGTTACCATTTGTGAAAGAGGTAGCTTAGCATGCCACCTAAACTGAGACAAATAATAATAATATCAAAGAGAAATCAGAAATTTCATGTATAATTATTTTGTCAAGACCTATCTCGTTTGATTGATACGAACAATATCAGCACTAAAACAAATTTCTCATGTTTGATGTTTGCTGAGTAAAATTATCTATATATGCCAGAACAAGTTTAGATTCCATCTTCTTCTGTCATTAAAGAAGACGTTAACCTACAAATAAGTTATCCTAACCCTACGAAATGATACTACGAGAAAATTTTTTGTAGTACTATTTTACCAATAACATGAAAAGCACTACAAATAAGTTATCCAAACCTACTAAATGATGCAAAAAGAATTTTTAAGTAGCATTATTTTAGCAATGACATGAAAAACACTACTCACTCAATGAAGGTTTTTTGGGTCCTAAATTTGAGGGGCTACAATTTTTTTTTTAAATTATAATAAATTACAGTAGAAGTTTTTTTTTAATAGTGAGTACCATTGGTAGAATTTTTGGTATAAAAGTAAAAATTTATTAAAAGAAGTTTGATATATCTGAAATACTATTCTCAAGAAAAATCAAATATATGGTTATGCTACCAATTGAAAAAGAATAACTAAAATAAATCAATTATAAAAAAAATTATTAACAACTTTGCCTTTCAAAACTCAGAAAAATAGATTTTATAAGATGAAATATTAGTGTTTTTTTTACTCCCTCGTTTAAAAAGAATGAATTACTTTTTTTGGTATATTTAAAAAATAATTATTAATTTTCTTTTTTGACAAAACTTAAATTTCAATTTTTCATATGATATATTTCAAATCACAAGATTCAAGGATATTTTTGAATATTTTGCATAATTTTAATTTATGATTAAATCTTTTTTATTCCTATAAACTTCGTATCAAGTCAAATTAAATTATTTTTTTAAAAAAGAAGGCAGTAATATTTAAGCATTCATTAGGTTTTGACTTAATACTCCAAAATTAAGGAATTTTAAACTAAAATAGTACAATAGAGAGAATTTTAATATAAAGGAAGTGACGGTAAAAGAGTTGAACCATGTGGAGGACCAAAATGGAATATTGTTCCGAAAGTGGAATTTTATGGCAAAATGTAGAAATTGGTTGCCCTCTAATGGTAAAATGTAGAACTTGTCCCCCTCATATCAAATTGAGAAGATTTACTTCATCAGCCAAGCTGAGTTGAGGTTGAATGCAGAAAGAAAAAAATTTGAAGAGGAAAATGGCGTAATACTACTACTGCTACATATAATTGGCTTGGATTTGATTTGATCCCCGCTCTTCTTTCTAATTTTGGTGGGCTATGGAGGCTGGATCCTTCATCTCCCTCACTTTGCTAATCTTCTTCTTCTTCCTGGTAAATATGATCTTTGCGCATCTAATTGGTGAATCCTTCTTCTGAATCACTTTTCATTCATCTTGTTAGTCTGGCCTGGATCTCGTAAATCTGGAGAGGTTGCCCTTGCTTTTTATTCAAACTTATATGATTGCAGCTTCGCTTTAGCTCTTTTTTTTTTCCTTACATTTTCAGGTTGCACCTTCCCGAGCAGAGTTGTCAAACGTATCATCCCTGTAAGATCATTTCTTCAATATATTTAGTAAATTTTGCTGCTGGAAGTAATATTACCTGACTTCTATGTGTTAAATTCCCTTCCTCCTGTTTTCAGTCAGGGAGAGCTGAAAGGTCTTTTCACCTCATATGATTGTCCGCAATGCATTAATAGAAAGGTTGGTAATACATTCTCTTTGTTAATATGTATCACTCATGTTTCTACCATTTCACAAATACTATAATATTGAACATCTTTACCCGCCTCAAATCCATGAAAATACCCCAACAAAACTAGATTGAATTCATCCTATGAAATCTGGTAGTAATTGTTTAGGCAATTCTTTCAGTTGCTCTTCAACTGCCAGTGCATCCTATGCTGATCCTGGAGATCTGTATTACCTATCTTGTTTCCGGTATATTGAGAATCTGGTTGTGTTACAACCACTACTTTATTACCTATGCAACAATTACCATCTTTTCAGGGAAATAATTAACATCACTAGCTGGTGATTGTTCACTATTCTGATGATATACTTGGAAGATCTTAGACAGAAATTACAAATGTTTTTTTTTTGTTGATATAGCTTTTAATTGGAGTTGTCTTTTACTTTATGTTTTGACATAGCTTAAATGTCCTAAGAGTGCATTTCTAGAAGTGTTGATATAATGCTAGGAAAAGGGACCAGAAAATTGTACACTTGGTGCTCAATATGATTACTTGAATGTTGAGTAAGGAGAGTTTATTAAGTTGATTTGAAAGTCATTAGATATGTCTCTTAAAAGTTTTGCCTCTATGAAAAACTGTCTTCTATTTTTGCATCCCATTTGCCTTTTTATGACATTTACTTTGAAATTTCTTTGCAGGATTATGGTCGAATTAGTGCTGCTCATCCTGATGAGAAAGTAATCAACTGGTTTTTGATTTAGAAAAACAGTATATCAATGACTAGAAAATTCTTTTCTCCTTTAGATTTATTTGCCTTTGATCCTTATATACCATATCATGATGATCTTCTGTTCGTAATGCAGAATATTGACATCCTTGTGACATATACTGATGCTAATGGTGCTGTTAGAACTAGGAGCATAAATTCCAAGGACTTGTCAACTTCATGGATATGGAGGTATCCTAGTGATGAGGATGATGATCATGAGAAGAGTTCCAAGGTGTGTATTTACCCATCAGTTCTCAAACTTCCACGATTCCTCCACTTGGTGATATTAAATGGATATGACACTTTGAAACGATGAGGATATAGTAGTTTTGAATTTGTTGATGTAGACTGCAACTTTTGGTTACTGCTTCTTCACAGGAAGTGGAAGGGAAGTCTCAGAAACTGGATAAGTTTGAAGGCACTAGCGAGCACTCTAATGGAAAGGAAAATCAGTATGGAGTCGTCGTGGAGCATAAATCTGCATCTGAGCTACATCCAATCAAACTCAAACGCCAGGTGGCAAATCTTATATGTCTACATTTGCCATGCATGTTCTTTTTCTGTCATTTGGATTCATAATACTTCCTGGTTCTTCAGAGGCTAAGGAATGAAAGAAAGGAACGACGGACTGCAGAGCTGATCCAACAAGATAAGGAAATTGAAAACCAAATTCAAGATGCTGCTATTGAGCGTGCTAAAGAGCTTGACTTAACTGGCAAGGATCAATACAATATATGGAGGAAAGAATATAGAAACCTTAATTCTGACTCTACCCTTAAACTTATGCATGACCAAATCATCATGGCAAGGGCTTATGCCACCATTGCAAAAGCTAAGAATGAAAATTCTCTGTATGATTCTTTAATAAATCATTCTAGAGAAAGCCAGCTTGCAATTGGAGAAGCCACTTCTGATGCTGAACTTCCAATAAGGTTGGTGCGTTCCAGTTTTTGTTATTTTTATATGTTAGGTTTTGTCTCTGATGTTGGGTTTATCTACAGTGCACTTGACCGAGCAAAGGATATGGGCCGTGTTTTAGCTGCTGCGAAGGATCAACTATATGATTGCATGACACTAGCAAGGAAACTAAGAGTCATGCTTCAGTCAGCCGAAAATGGTCTAAATCTGCTGAAGAAAAGGAGTGCATTCTTGATACAGCTGGCTGCTAAAACGGTTCCCAGGCCTTTGCATTGTCTTTCTTTGCTTCTCACAACAGACTTCTTTCTAGGTCGATATGATGAGAAAGAATTTCCGAACAAGGAAAAACTTGAAGATCCTTCTCTGTTCCATTATGCAATATTTTCTGATAATGTACTTGCCACATCTGTTGTTGTAAACTCTACTATACTGCATGCAAAGGAACCTGAAAAGCACGTTTTCCATATAGTGACAGATAAATTGAACTTCCCAGCAATGAAAATGTGGTTCCTTGTCAATCCTCCTGCTGCTGCAACAATTCACGTTGAGAATATCGATGACTTTACTTGGCTTAATTCTTCTTACTGCCCTGTACTACGTCAGCTTGAATCTGCTAGAATGATAGAGTATTATTTCAAGGCACATCAGTCAAATTCTCTTACATCTGGCACCGACAATCTTAAATATAGGAACCCAAAGTATTTGTCAATGCTGAATCATCTTAGGTTTTACCTTCCTGAAGTATATCCAAAGCTGGAGAAAATCTTGTTTCTGGATGATGATATTGTAGTTCAAAAGGATCTGACACCACTTTGGTCTGTCAACCTACAAGGGATGGTCAATGGTGCCGTGGAGACATGCAAAGCAAGCTTCCATAGATTTGATAAATATCTCAACTTCTCTAACCCGAAGATATCTGAAAATTTTGATCCAAATGCCTGTGGATGGGCTTTTGGCATGAATCTCTTTGATTTGAAAGAGTGGAGGAGACGCAACATTACAGGAATATATCATCATTGGCAAGAAATGGTGAGTTCATATTACATATTCTTTAGTTGGTGCTTTTAGTCACAATTAGCAAACTTCTTTTATATTATCATCATGAATGCTTTACAGTTTCTTAATTATTATTTCCATGTCAATGAACTTAGCACAATTTTCAAGGAAATGATATCCTATGACCAATTAGAATTTGATAGAAGAAAATGATCCTACAAAGATATCTTGTGTATAAAAGGGCCATATAGCTAAAAGAAGATATGCTCCATCAACCCATCTCCCCCAATTTCATATAGGTTTTCATGTTTCCTGCTGCGGGGGTGGCTATAAGGCTTGAAAGTCACTGTGTTGATCTCCATTTTAGTGTTAATTAATCAAGTTTATATGATTTTACTTGAAAATTAAGACAGTAGTGCACTAAACTAGATATTTATAAATAAAGATGCTGCTGCTACTGCTTTGGATGGTCAAATTAGGTGAAAAGGCATCCAAATTTGGCATTGTTTAGTTTTCAGAGTGATGATGGGTCCCAGATAACAAAGTAACGGGAAATTAGAAGGTGGATAATAATATAGAATGGAAGACTAGGCTGTATGGAATCAGTGATGTCTCCTGGACAGTGTTCAGGTTTTGAGTAGAGGTGATGTGATAAAATGGTACATTAATGATATGAGCTAAACCAATTTGTCTCCTAGACCATGTAGCTATCTATTTATGACCTATTTACGATCGCTATTTTTTGTTTTGGAAAAACATCGTATTTTATAGTTGTATTAGGTTGCAGCCCTTATTATTCTCAGTGCCTCCTCACTCCATAAAAGGAAAAGAAGCATGCCCTATGAATGATTGCTCATTTTCCGTTGAGCTTTATTGCAATCTTCTAGAAAAATGAACGATTGCCTACTTAGCAGGCTTTCCGCAAATTCTTTCTACGGTCAACCATGTCTAGAATGCAGCTATCTATTTCTTTGACCTCTTGATTTGAGAAGTGAGGAAATTCAATTATTGTTCTTCCAAACATTGCTTCTGAGCATGGAAAGGGCAAGCCTTAAAATGTCAATCTCCCATAGCAAGCTTTGCTCTTGCAACAACATACCTAGTGGAATCCCACAAGTAGGGTTTGGGGAGAAAAGTCATTTGATTTTTCTTTTTTTCTTGTGTGGTCTTTCAGCTGACTATGATTTCCATTGCAGAATGAGGATAGAACACTTTGGAAACTTGGCACCTTACCTCCAGGGTTAATAACTTTTTATAACTTGACCCATCCTTTGGATCGGAGCTGGCATGTCTTGGGTCTTGGCTATGATCCTGCCCTGAACAAAACAGAAATACAAAATGGGGCGGTGGTTCACTACAATGGAAATTACAAACCATGGTTGGATCTTGCAATTGCCAAGTACAAAGCTTATTGGTCTAGATATGTAATGTTCAGTAATTCATACCTTCAACTTTGTAACATCAGTGAGTAGTAGATTCATGTTTTTTGCAAGGTAGTTTTGCTTATAATCGATTTCTTTTACTCCTTGTGCAACCGGAAAAAGGAAAAAAGTCTTACTATAGTCACTCTTGAAGTTTCTGGTAACAAGAAATTTTGGGAGAGCGTGGGTAAGCAACAGAGCACCCTAATGATGTTGTATAGTTGCAAACGGGCGTACTTGTTTTTCCACAGCTATCAAATTAATGGGTATAATTTGAGAAGGATGATGCATATGGTTATTTGTCCATTTAAGACTGTTTTGGCTAATAATATTAACCATCTGGACCAACTCTTTGTGCGTACTGTCTCTTTTGACACCCTCACTCGACAGGCATTCCTGTGGGGTTTTGGATTAAAATTATGATCGAACCATTCTTTCTAATAACAGCTCGTCCTTTACCCAACTTAATAATTTTATCTGGTATCCTGTTTTTTCTCTGTGATAAGTTTATTCATGTGTGGCATTATAAAACCATGAAAATGTATTCAAACATTATAGTGAGTTGTGAACGTGTTTAACTAAATGCGTGTCCCTTGGAAATCTAAGTGGTGTAGTGGTAGGCTAGGAGAATTACTAAGTCATGGCAAATCCCATGAAGTTCTTCTTCACTACCGTGAATTGAACAAGAGCGGAGTTGTGTTGACCGACCATTCTATTTTCCCCGTCCTTGTCAAAGCATGTTTAAATCTCTCCGCCACACACAGGCATGGCAACTCTATTCATGCCTCTCTGGTCAAGCAGGGATTCTTAGCTTTCGCTTCCGTCGGTAATTCTTTGATGGACATGTATGCTAAATCTGGGGATTTGGGTTCTGCCCTTCTTGTTTTTAACTGCATGGACAACAAAGATTCGGTTTCCTGGAATGTAATCATTCATGGCCACTTATTAGAGCAAGCTGCTTCTTCCCGAGGATTATGGTTCTTTACTCAGGCTTGGGCGGCTGGTTTTGAACCCAACATCTCTACTTTTGTGCTTGTCATTCAGGCTTGTCGCAATCTTAGAGCTTTCGAGGCTGGCCAGACTGTCCATGCTTCTATCCTTCGCGCTGGGTATTCAAGTATTACTTCCGTTCAAAACTCGCTCCTCAGTTTCTATGCTGAACTTCGAATGCACCTTGCCCACAACCTTTTTGATGAAATGACTCACAGAGACGTTATTTCTTGGAGTGTCATGGTTGCTGGCTATGCCCAAAGTGAGGACGAAACTTTTACTGCTCTCGAGTTTTTCCAACGGATGATTGATTTTGGCATAACACCAGATGGACAATCGGTGGTAAGTGTACTCAAAGCCTGCAGCAAATTGAAGGCTATTAAAATGGGACAGTCAATTCACGGATTTGTTATCTCTAGAGGTCTGGATTATGATCTGTTCGTATACAACTCTCTGATCGACTTGTATTCTAAATGTAATGACATTGATTCTTCATTCAGAGTTTTCCACGGAATTCCTGAGAAGAATGTCGTGTCCTGGAACTCTTTGTTGTCCGGACTTGTGCAGAATGAGATGCATCGTGAGGCCCTTAATTTATTTGACTCGATGCGGAAGGCTGGAGTTCAATCTGATGAGGTGACTCTGGTCAATCTGCTGCAGTTATGCAAGTCCTTCCTTGACCCTGACCAGTGCAAGTTGATACATTCCAGAATACTCCGACGAGGTTTTGAGTTGAATGACTTGGTTACAAACTCTTTGATCGATGCATATGCAAGTTGCAATCTCATAACTTATGCATGGAGTCAATTTGGTATTATGAGGACACGAGATGCAGTAACTTGGAGCACCATGATTGCTGGCTTCACCCACTGTGGCATGCCTGACGAAGCAATTGCTGTTTTCCGAGAGATGAGCCACACTTCTGAACGGCCCAATGCCGTTACCATGTTAAATCTTCTTGAAGCTTGCTCTCTTTCTGCAGATATGAAAAGATCAAGGTGGGCTCATGGTATTGCCATTCGAAGAGGGTTGGCATCTGATGTGGTTGTGGGAACTGCGATCTTAGATATGTACTCAAAATGTGGTTCTATTGGATCTTCAAGAAAAGTGTTTAACCAGATTCAACACAAGAATGTCGTGACCTGGAGTGCCATTATCGCTGCATATGGTATGATTGGCCTCCCAAATGAAGCTCTAGCCCTACTTGCTGAGATGAAAATTTGTGGTCTGAGACCAAACCAAGTTACTGCACTGTCTCTTTTATCCGCTTGTAGTCATGGGGGATTGGTAGAAGAAGGGCTCTCTCTTTTTAAGGAGTTGATTTGGGATCATGAAGTTGAACCTGGCTTAGAACATTACTCTTGCCTCGTAGATTTGTTAGCTCGGGCTGGAAAGGTTAATAGTGCAATGAATTTGATAGGAAGGTTACGTGTTGGACTAAAGCCCGGTGCAAGTGCATGGGGAGCGCTCTTGAGTGCTTGTAGGAACTACGAAAACTATGAGTTTGGTGCCATTGCCCTCCCTCAAGTACTTGAACTTGAGCCATCAAGCTCAGCTGGCTATCTGCTTGCATCAAGCATGTATGCATCAGGTCATTCATGGGTTGATGCCACTAAAATGAGAATGCTGGCTAAGGAAGGAGGTGTCAAGGTTGTAGCTGGCTATAGCTTAGTGTATGTAAATGGTAAGGCGTGCAGGTTTCTTGCGGGAGATAACCGCCAATCTTTGTCTGATGAATTGCAATTTGCTATTCGACAACTGCACTCGAGCATGAAAATGGAGGTAACCTGCGGATAGGGAATTCTTTTTGTTTTCTAAGTAAATGCGATACCTTTCCAATCTTTCTCCTGCTGCTAGGAAGACACAAAAGTAGAGAATTGGAACTATGGATTGTTGGAGCGATTATATGCTTCTGATGCTTATTGTAACTTTTGTGGGTTTAGGGAGGAGGGGTCATTTTGGAGTCTATTGATAGGGTAAAAAGGTGCCTTAGCATTTAGTTATAATGCTGCTGTGCGACGGAAGAGGCTCAGTGGCTGCTTGGAAGCGACCTGGATGAGTGAGGTGATTCATCAAGACAATAGAAAACGAGAGATGAATATGCTGTCACCGGAGTTCCTTTTTTATTAGTATCTTCTTTTGTTTTTTGATAGTAACAGCTAGGACTTGGTGCTAGTTATGCCAAGACAATAGTAGTACAGTTGCTAGCAGCTATGGGGTTGCAATATCTATCAAATGATGTTACCTCATGTCATCGACATGTATTAGGTGTAAGTAGATCAAAATATAACTAAATTGAGCCACCATAAAAAAAAGTGAGGATATCTTGATCCATAAACTAGAAACCTAGCTATTAATTAGTTTGTCTAAATGCAATAACTGCACAAGGTTGGAACGTAGAAAAAGTACATGATTAGACACAGAAAACATCATCCAAAACATATACGCTGGTATGCGAAATGACCAGTGAAGACTATTCCTCCTTTCCCACAAAGAGAACCTTGCCAAAGTGCACAATAACGTCCATCTCACTTGATGCTTAGTTGTATGTTCTGTATTACATCCCCATTGATTGATAAAAAAAATGATACAATGGGTATGGAGTGTGCAATCAGTAAGAATGTCAAATAAGGGTGGCGGATTGACCATGGAATTAACCAACTCTTAACACTAAGAAAGAAAGTAAAATAAGCCGTGCTTTCTACTTACATGCAACTGCCAAGAATCCTCCCTAGTGCCAATATAGCTTAGGCTGAACCCAAATTTGGAAACACTTACAGCTTAGGCTGGACCGCTGCTACCAAATGAACTTCCAAGATTCGGATGGTAAGTATGGTGGAGGGAGACTTTAATTGTTCTCCTTTTAGATAATTTATGTATATCAATACATTCCTCAAGATCAGCATCACATGTCAGAAGCACCCACTCATCATCATCATCCAAATACTTTAGGTCGATTTTACCAACTTCTTCTACATTGAAACGCCTCAGGACCTCATGCTGAATATCTCCAAAACCCCAGTGTGATTGCAGGCTGAAACGGATTTTTTCCTTCCCGAAAATAGCTTTTACTTTAAATGTACCTGCATCCCGTAAGACCTGATTGCTACTCGTTGGTAAGGGACACTGAGGTTCTACAGAATTGTGATTGCTTTGGATCTTTTGACTCTGTGATCTGACCAGAAGCTTGGTTTCTTCTTGACCCATGTCGTGCAGTTCTGTTTCTGTATGTGCTCTCTTTAGCATTCCTCCAGGATGTTCCTCTGTTGTGGCAAAGACATTATTTGTAGGAAATAAACTCTTTGAACCAGTGGAACAGAACAAACTTGAGCTGGAGTTATGACTGCCAGATGAAGAAGTTGACTTGGATGTGGTGGTCACAGGGCTACCATCAGGTTGACTATTTACTTGCTGCACATGACTATCGTTCTTCGAGGCAGAGAAGTTGCTGGTCCCAGGATTATTTGGAGAGCTAAGTTCAGGGAAGTTGGTGTAGAAAGAACTGAGTTTAATTGCACCCTCAGCACCATGGACCGAATCGATCACAAGTTGAAGTTTCTGTAACGAGTGGCCAACTTTCTTGATCTTGCGAGAAGGCCACCTAGTGATTCCATGCTGCCTGCATATTCTTTTCAAAGTTGTAGGGCAAACTGCAAGTTCCAAGAAATTGATAAGTAATCAATGATGAGCTCAGATTGCAACGATGATAGTGCTCAAGACTCAAATTTGAGACCACAAGGTAAAGTAGAGGACTTGTAGAACATAGAACAAACTTGTAAGAAAGACGAAAATAGAAATAATCTAAAATTTTGATAAGCAGGTCTTGGGGGCAGATGAAAAACTGGAAGAATCCTATGAGCATTGTCTGAAAGATTCCAAACTAGATAGTAGTAATTAACTAAGATCATACAAAAATTAGCCTGAAAAAATAGTTGAAACCTCTGGAGTATGGAGTCATTTTTAGCTAAAAGAGAAGTTCCAAGACTTCTGAGAACTGAAAATGTCCATGGATTTCCAATGCACAGTTGCCCAAAGTTCCATCATGCCATGAAAGGTTGAAGAATGCATATTTCTATTGTTCCAAATACACAATGAATGGACTTTATAGTTTTAGGCAACATATCCTACCTCCAATACTTTTGGCAGCATCTTTGAGGCTCCCAGCAAAGTACTGCCTGAGTACCTGCAAACTGATACTCTTCTCGGTTTTCGACCGTCTTCTTTCACCTGCTCCTGCTCTCTTCGAACCTGAGGAATGAGATCCTGTACCAGAAGAAAAATCAAAGGAACCCCCAGAACCTCCTTGGTGTTCAAAATTTTGGTTTTGCTCTGAGAACGTAGATGCATGAATGGGTTCCCTCTGAGTGTAATCCCAAGGGGTTGCCGTGACATTAAAATTTTCTTGTTGCTCAGAAACAGCAGCAGCTCCTTTACCCTTTCTTTGGGCATCCATCATTTCATAAAGCCAGGAAGAAGCATCTTGATCCCTGTAAGGGGGGGCGACTGGTTTTCTTGATTCTTCTTCATGCCATCCACCAATGGGAAGGCTGACCTTTTCACGTTGCAGGAGTTCTTTTTCCTCCTGTAATTCTTGATCCGTGACAACACGTAAGCTTCGGCAACTTTGTTGTATCACAGAAGACAGTGAACTTAGCATTGTCTTTTGATCTTCAGTATTCTTGCAATCAAGTGGCAAGAAAAACTCCAAGACAAAGTCAGCTGACCCTGTATATATACTTCGAAGGCGTATTGCTACAGCAGAACATAATCCAAACATCCTGGCGTGGTGTGACAGTGGATATTCTGTCTTGCTAAAGGCTGTAATATCTGTAGCAAAACATGGCTGGTTTGTATTGAATGCTCCACCTGCAACTCCTTCACCTTTAAGTAAGTGATGCTCGGAACAGGCAAAATGAAAAGGCACCACTTGTGGATCACGCACATAGCAAGCTGAGTCGACTGTAGAAACACAAGAAGCAAAATTCTCATCAGATTGCAAGCACCCACCTTTACCTTGTTGTACACATGGAGCCCAAGTCTGAGCCAATGGCAACTTGTGTGTATCGCACACACATGTCAAAATATATTGAATCTCGGCCAATGCAGCTAGGTAAGACTCATTGCAGTCCTGATATAGAATCATAGCTACAATATCAGAAGCTGAATATGGAGCTCCTAATGAGAAAGTTGAAATTAATTTCTGGATCTACCTTGATTTTGGAAGGATTTGATGAGATACCAGAACTTGTTAGATTAACAGCCTACAAGGAGAAAAAAGAAAAAAAAAAAGCTTCTTTAAATCACTTCATTCTCAACAGAGTCACAGGTTCCCAAAATTAACAGAGAGTCCTTTTTGTTGATAACCGAAGGAACGGGTAGTAATAACTACCAAAGAAGATTAATATTCTCCCCTTAATCATTAGAAGGGAGGATATGGGACAAAGTGGTGAAGAAGTATTTAATGATAAGTTCCTTTACAAGCACAAGTGTCACATGAAACCTCAATGATGATGCGTGAGTTAATAGCAATCTACGTTCTCAAAGTCCAGGTAAAATGTGTGGGCACTTGAACCATGTCAAGTTTAATTTGTTCATCTATCACAATCATGGCCAAGGAGAAACGGCAAACAGTTGGAAGATATACTGATATTTGAAGATTTGGCATTCAATTGAAGTGTCCCCCTCCTCCAAAACCCTCCCCAAGGACTAGATGGATTAATATTGCTTATTCTGAGGAAGGACATAAAGTTTAAGAGGCGACTAGAGACAAAAAGAAATACCTCAAGAGCTCTGCAGACATCTTCAAGCTCGGGGTGATAGTGAGTTTTCTGAATCGTTGTCACAATCTCCACAACACCCAAGCAAGTTCCGCTGCCACTTTCAAAAACAGGAACAGCAATGGATCCCCTAACATTATGCTGATGAGCATAATTAACTCGTGGATACTCCTCCCGTTTGAAAAAACGAACATCAGGAGTCCACTCTGGCAGCTTCTTCAAGAAGACGCGTCCAGGCAACCCAACCAACTCCTTTGAATCTTTCTCAGCAGCAAATTGATAATTTTGAGAGACATTTCTGTACTCTAATAGACTCTGGGAGTTTGGATTGAGGAAGTATGGTTGATTATGAGTAACAAGTACATGTTTGCCGCCTCTGTTGACAGGCACCCATATCTGAATGAGGACATCTTTGTCCCTTGTGGAATTCTTTAGGTATTCAATGGCCTGCACCAGTCTCATGTTTACTGATGAAGTAGGATTTGGGTGTGTGAGACTGTTTGCTCCAATCCATAACCTCCTGCTATTCATTTGAGTAGTGCCTTGGGCTGAAGAATCGAGTGGGGAAGCGTGTGTTGTAGGTGCAGAGAGTTCATCCATTTGGGGGGCAAACAGATTATCTAGTTGAGAGAAACAATTGGATCCCTGATGAGTAGTAGTCTCTAGCCAGAATCCGTCGCTAAAATCAGCAGTGTTGTCGTTAAGAGTTGAGGGAGCATGTTCCATAATGACATCCCATACATAAAGAAGAAGCCTAATTAAAGGAGGAAACACATCAGGAACCAGAACACAAAAGCAGCCTAAATATGAAGAGGAACTTCCATGAAGGATTGTTGTTCCAAAACCCAATCAAGAAGAGGAACTTCATTCGTTAAGACCACAATTTCCATGCATCAGTTGGCCCCATTGTGAATCAGAAAATTGAACGTACGTTCCAAAGGAAAGAATGGAATAACATGTTCATGACTCAGAAGTCAAGATTCTTGAAATGAATGTGTGGTTGTAGGCTAGCTATAACAAGAAGTCAGCAAATATGATGATGAGAGAGGTGGGTAATTAGTTTGCTGGGATTGAGAAGCAACATAAAATGGAAGAGAGATTCGTAGGTATGAATAGAGGGTGGGGTTGGACACCCCTTATTAATCAAGTACAATGGCGTGCTGACGGAAGCCAACTTTTAAGAATAGAATAACATGCACATGGACCCCATATTCTAAAACTTTATAAGATTCTCCAAAGAAACTCATTTTCTACTCTTACCTCATTTACCTATTTTATAACCCAGCAGGGCAAGAGGACTGAGAGATGGATGTGTCCTTCGTCAAACAAAACGTGCACATCTTGTTGGGAAATCACAAATGTTACAGAGAGAATGTGTTTTCATATAATAAGCAATTTGTGTGTTTGGTAAAATAGTGATGATAAACATTTTTCAATTAAAATGACTGATTTATAAGCATGTTACATGTATATTCGATGAATAGCTAATCAAACTAACAGAGGATTTTCGCAAAAAAGAGATAATTAGCAGAAAAAGTGTAAATTAAATAGGAAAGAATGATCCACATGCCAGCTACTGATGATACATTTTCTCTAGTTGTGAGTATAACAGATAACAAACAAACGTGTTCCCAACCAGCAGGCGGAGGAGACGTAGCTAATTTCTGATATTCTTCATATTAAATACCAAATATCTGGCATGTCATCTCCCTGAGGGACTGGACTATATATGCGCCATCACAATTTATTACTACTCTCAATTTTATGTCAAATTTTACAACAACTATGAATCCAGAATGCTGACCATCTATCTTTTGTCTTTTTTAAAAGAAATAAAACAAGAAGATGTTGGGCAGGGTCATATTATTACTCCCTTATTCCTTACGGCTCTCTAAAATGTAAAAGGGCAACCACCAGTTCGCCGCATCGCACCAGCAAATATTGGAATTGCCCTTCAACTTTTGCTCCGACCCCACCACTCTTTCTTTAATTTATTTATCTCATTTGTATATGTTAATCTTAAAATTAAAGATATATTTTTTTTAATAAAAAGACAGTAAATTAATGGTGTCGCTTGTGGATTCTGAATCTTTCGTCATCGTCAGAGTAGGTAGTGCTCATTTTTTAATACCTGTCATTATTAATACTTAATAGAATAAAGTATAAATTAGTGGTGACGTTAACAAACAAGCTGCCGCTAATGAGGAAGCAACACACATTACAACCCCCGGCTTCCTAATTAATACAAATCTTAATTATTTGCTGATATCATCACAATAAATTCATATTTCCTCAAATATATTATCATCAAAATAAACGTATTATAAAATTAATAGAAAACCATCTCTTCTTAACAAGATTCTTCATTAGGGATCAACATTCTTTATTGCATGTGAAATAAACATCTTCATAAGACATTTTTTGGTGCAATAATATTTCATAACTATCAAAATTTAAGGAGCAAATGGATGTAGATTATTAATACAACACCATAAGATATGTTAAAAAGGAAATGAATATCAATGATGGTGGCAGGAGAGACAAGCACCCTTCTTAGAAGGTGGTGGTATTTTTATGCGTGCTTTTGCCTTTTTATTTAGTATGATAATATTTATTACTTTATTATCTAAAAAATTAAAATAAAAATAGATAGAATATACAATATTAAATTAAAGCATGAGTACTAATATACTTACTCATCCTTATATAATCCTTTTCCTCGCTCACTTTCGTTTTTAGTTTTACACCTTTAAGGGTTGTATAAATATCAAGATATGGAATAATAGTTATATGATAAAATAAAAAAGCGAAATGTTAAGAAAATTTAAAAATTACAAATATATAATTTACTTCTAATCTTGCGGTCATCAAATTTTTGTGATGTACCTCTTCAGTAGGTCGAGACAACCTCTTACACAGTCAACATTTTAAAAATATCTTTTATACTATTTTTTATGCTTGTTCAATATTTTAAGTATTTATATATCACACATCAATAGGATTGTGATATGACTTATCATCGTTTAAAAGATATTAGAATTTATAATTATAACCCCATTTTCTATCTGTGCTAGCATGGGTGCCACTATCATGGGTTTCCGTGTGAAAATTTGCAACAACATCCAAACGACTAACCAACCAGAACTCCACAACCAACATGTATGAGTGAGTTCAACAATAAACAAGACCTAGATGTTAGCTGTTCAAGTTTTCTCAATATACCAATAATGGTGAATTGAATTTCTGAAAAAGGAAAATTCACCAAAGCTTTAACATCTAACAGAAATTGTTGATTTCCATTCCACAGCATTATTTCAACCAAAAAAAAAAAGAATCTATTTTTGTATCCAAAATTTTGTATCTCCTATGGAGAGGGCGGGGGGTGTTCTATGACGGAGACAAAATATGGTTTGTGATGAAATTTTCAGACATAACTACACCTATTTGTGTGTAAAAGATATGTCTATCACATTAGACAAAAAGGATTGTTCATGGTTTGTTTTTTAGATTGGTTATTAGTTAAAAACATAATCAAATCAATTTAGTCGATTTTTAAATTTTTGAAATCAAATCAAAAATATAACCATTGGTTTGGGAGGGGGCGCAAAAAAATTATATACCAAAAACACTAACAAGAGAATTTTTAAATATAATGGTAAAGTTAAAGATTTAAGTTAATTAAAATCTAACAAAATATTTATATATTATTCATAAATAATTCTAAAATTTATATATATAATTATTCAGTTCTGTTTGGTTATTTTTTAGTAAAACTAAAACCAAAACAAATAGTATCAGTTTTCAAAATTTAAAAATCAAATTAAATATCATTTTTTTTAATTGATTTGATTCAAATTACAATTCGATTTGATTTTTTAACCATAACCATCAACGATCCTACCTTATCTGCTACTAGAATACAATGCGACTAGCTATGACATTATCATAACTTTAAGTATATCGTTTTTTCAAGAAACACTATGATAGTAGATCCATGAGAAATTTTATGAGCTTCCGGATTTTGCGTTTTCTTATGGAAAAATGAAGACACAATAAAAGGTTCCGGCTTAGCTAAATATTTTTGGCTTCACATGCTTAACCATGAGTTATTCGTAATCACATATGCTCAAGTTACAGTCTAATAATGGTGGACATTATTTTATAGTCAACATAATATTGAAAGTAGTAAAAACTTCAATTAAAAATAAGGTTGATGTGTCATCGAAAAGGATGTACAAGTACATTAATCCACTTATGAGGAATGACAACAGCACATGGTTGCACTTCCTAATTAATGTCTCTTTCATTTGCTTAGGTCATATTTTTAGGCCTCATTATCTATTAACTAATCTCTTTACTTACGTGCATTCCACACCAACTCTTTTGTTTATTCTTTGCGGAGAATTAATATATTCGTTATGATTAAAAGAGGTTGATGCTACTTGGTGGATCTAATATAACCTTCTTCACACTTTTCTTTAAAATTGTACTAATCTAAAATCTAATTTATGAGTTCATAATTTAATTACTCCAACTAATTTTTGTATTTTTATTTATATTTGATTATGCATTCAATAATAACACATTTAATATAGTCCCACAAATTAACGTGAAGTGTGAGAAAGATAGAATGTACATAGATCTTATCGTTATCTTAAAAGTAAGGAGATTATATTTTTTTTATAGAGAGACCTTTGGCTCAACGAAAAACAATGCAAAGCAGTCCCAAAAATAAGTAACTTGAGTACAAGAGTTAATAGATAATAACAAATATGCATGGCCAACAAGACGTTACACTACTCTTCGATGCTAATATGTATGTTGTACTCTTCGATCTAAGATTACATTCTCTATAAATTGAAATTGCAGTATGTCTTATCTAATTATCTCTCTCCAATCTGTATAATCTCTCACACCTGATGACCCATAGATTCATTTACAAATATACTACAGTATAATATATTAATTTAAGATCCTCATTACTCATCACTTTTACATTTTTAATTTGCATATGAATGGTTCCCCCCTCCCCCCCCCCCTCTCACGTCTCTTTCGCCTTTTTCTGTATAAATTATATATTTGTATAAACTCAGTTGCTAGTTTCTGTAGCTTGGAATCTCTATGCCGCTTACGCCAGCATTAATTTATCCTCCATCTTCCTATTGTTTATTTACTTGCAAGTTGTAATGACGCAACGTCTTTAATTTCCAAGTGTGATACTATTAATATAATTTTTTTTTAAGAGAGTGATATATTTTCTACATTGAGGGTGTTTGGTAGAATAAAAAATATTTTTTGAAAAATAAATGACTTTTTTACTTATGAATATTCAATAAATAAGTAAAAAGATATTATTTCAAAAATATTTATATATAATCTGATAAAATATTATTGGGGTAGAATGAGTTGGGAGATCGGAGCTCGCAGGCATGGGAGGTTGGAGTTGGATGGGGAGAAGATAATGAAATTGGAATATTACTTATGTATGTAGGACTAATTAATTCCCTTGCTTCAATTAAGAAAGTCATTTTAAGAAACTTACTTTCCTAAAGAGCATATTTTTCAAAATATATTAACTAATTAAACATGAGAACATTAAAATATATATATTCCTCCGAATGAAACACTCTCAACTTCAAATATATAGTTGATCATAACTTAAATTTGGAGTTGAAGCGTCGTTACAAACAATTAGTACTGATCATTTAATGAAGAAAAGGGCTTTCATAACCAACAAAATAATTAAGTTATGCATGTTGTAATTTCAACTATAGAGATTGATGAGTTACCTCAACACAACAACAGGCGAAAAGTCGGTCAATTCTATGGTAAACACGAATATATCCCAAAAAAAAAAAAAAAACTATGGAGATTATTTCTTTATTATTTGACAACATATATAGTATGCTACTTATGGTATATCTTATGATCATCTTGGTGAGAAGTAGTTTGCGTAAGTTGGAACTTTATCTAAGAATAGTCAGACACCCTTATTTCGTATTGTACTTGATATGTATATCGAAAATAAATGCATATTTTATTTTACTTATTCTGTAAATTAAGAGATTTAATATGTATATCAAACGCATGTATTTTTTAAAAAAAGTACATACTTTTAAAATGCTTTTTATCAAGAATGTCAGAGGATCAAGTAATATGAAATGAACGGAATGACGAATTGTGCAGACATGCACTTATAAATGATAAATTACCTATTCGCTTGTGCATATTAATTCACAAATTAATATGTTATTGTTAATAATTAATCTATCTTATTGACTGAGCCCTATCCATATAGCTCCTCCTTTGTCAAAAGGGAACGGTTGTACCAATTTTCGTTAATGGGCGGCTTGAAAGTGACCATCTTCATTAATTTAATTTTCTTTTTTCATGTTTTTTTACTTTTTCTTTATGTTGTGGGTTGACAATTATATATAAGGGGTTTTTATTCATCAAATTAAAGCAAGACGACTGTATATCCACATTTATTTATTTTCCAATTTTTCTTAAGCACATGTCCTATACCCTACTATTTATCTTAATTAATCCATCTTCTTTCAATGAATCATACACTACTTTCTCCTCCCTACTACCCTTTTCTTTTTTTAATATTTAAAAAAATAATTAAAAAAAGAAATTAGAATAATGTAGCTAGTTAGGATATGAGAATATGTGACAAGGTATGTAAGAATGGTCTAGTAATCAATGAAATAGATGGAGAATCATGGGATATGAGGTTTCAGTAAAAATAAAAAGTGATTTTTTCTCATCTATCCAAGTATTAGTATACACAATATCAAGTAATTGTGTTGATCGTACACAAATATGTTATTGTATGACATGAGAGGTGGCAATGTATGGGTGACAGAAACTTGTAGTGGCTGTGTTCATGACGTGTCACTACTACCAGATGTAGAGAATACAAGTAATGGTAAACTCCTAGTGGTATATTCAAAATTTGAAACATACGCAAGAAAGACAAGAAACATATATTATTAGAAGTGAGCGCGAAAGAAACTTAAAATAAAAGTCAAATTGTTTTTTTCTGGGTAGAAGAAAAGAACACGCAGAGAAAAAGTCGTCTTAGGAAATATTATTATATATTGTATTATTGAAGTGGCAAGTAATTAATTATATAATAATAGATAGATATTAATTAGATGTTACGTATTCCCTGGCTTTAGGCTGTTAAGAGATAAGAGAGAAGATTCAGGAGAAGACGATGAAGCCCATTATTGGATCAAACCCAAGATTCTTCTTTCTTAATTTAAAAAATTTCCATTAATACATAATCAACTCATCTACCATTTGTTGGGATGACACATATATTTTACTAATAAGGTGGTAGCTAGATGTGAAAGATTCATTGCATCTTACTCACCAATACCATACAGGATAGGAGTATATACAAGAATTTGAATATTGCATGTTGCCATATTCTATCTGCATCTATAGTTCACGTCAAAGATTTTTTTTTTTTATGCTTGCCATCTTGAGGGGTGAGTTAGAAATGAATTTACTCCTGTGCTAAAACTACACACACACTGCCAACTAATAATCTACTTGTTCAACATCAATCAATGAACCAAACAACCATTGCCACTCATTTATTTGTTTTATTCCACTTCCTGGGTTGTATTATTCCTGCATTTTTCACTCCTAACACACACTTGTTTTTATCACTGTCAAACAAAATTTTGACATTTTGGTACCATCAAAACTGTGTAAGCTAACGTGTAATCTGAAAATCACACTGCCCCAAAAAAATTAAATGAATCATCTCACCATATTCAGGCCAATGCATAAAGGGGAAAAAGAGGCCACAACACAACATCAACAAATGGGACAGGCAAATAATCTCTCTTTGTACACAAAATGGGACAGGGATATAATCTTAATCAGTGCAAATCTGATTATTACATCAATGCCAATTACAATACGTAAAATCAATCAACTAGGTCTCGATCCAAATTTGGTATGGGCTGACTACATGACCAGTAATTCACAATATCTGCATGAATACAGATTGCAATCCCACAAATAATTCTGCCAAAATCTGGTTCCACAACCGAGTAAAAGATTCTTTTTGATAGGTTCTACAGTCAAGTATAGATAGAAATAGGAGAGGATTAAATGATAATGAGCACAAAAATTCAATCTCAATTGTTGTTGATGAACCTGAGGAAAGCCATTTCCATTTCCACAAGAAAAGGTGCTATGAGTTGGTGTTAACAAACAATAGCTACAACACATTAACTAGCTAAGACCAGACAGATGCTTGTAACTACAACAGCAGTGAATATCAGGCGACAACATGTACAAATTCTGTTTAATAATACAATTACATTTCCCTCTTCTGAGGCTGTTCAGGACATCAAGCTAGAGAAGCTCTGGGGTTCTTCAGATATTTCCCCAAAATATCCAAGGCTCTTACTCGTTGTGCCTCTTTCGCTGAGAAATTTCAGGAGCAAACCAAAAAAAAACAAAAGAAATTTAGAAACAATACCAGCACCAGAAAAGAAGGTCCTTTTGGAACTAATTGTGCTAAAAATCTATAAAATAGGAAATTTTGAATGAAATGGATTGGCACAACTTTTTCACCTTCTCATTGGAACAGAGAAGGCAGAGAGAAAATAGGCAGAGTCAAAAGCCCAATTATTTTCAACAACTAATAATATGTCCAGTATCAAATATAGCAGCAATTCTCTTTCTGATGCCCCAGTGAAGTACCATGTTATCAGAGAGCAACCAATGCCACAATATTATATAACCACTCCAAACTTAAACCAAGAGGAAATAACAAAATGTTAATCAAGACAATGTACAAGTCGTCCGCTTTTGAGAATTCAAATCTACCAAAACTTAGTCAGGCAATTCCCAGGAATTGTAGGAATGCAACAACATACCCAAGAATTGTTGGAATGGCTTACCAAAAATCTCAATACTATAAAATCAAAATTAACTTGTAATCCAATTCATAACTATCTTGGGTGTCAACCCTTTCAATAGAACCAAGGGACACACACAAAAGACTTTAGGAGATATCAAACACCATTGCCGTTTCTAACCAAGTAAAAATCCAAAAAAGATCAGAAATTAATTCTTGAAGCAAAATGCATCTTACAACATAAACCAACAAAAACAAATAAATCCAACACATCAAAAAAATGGAAAAAGACAAGTCAAGGCAAATCTGGAAGTACAGCAATAAAGTCAGCAGGTTTACTTACTTTTTCATTCAAATCACATCTCTAGGACTATAATACAGCAACAATAAAAGCAAAAATCGTAAAGTACCTTCCTCCAAGGCAAGCCGGATGGACCTCTTCTCCAGTTCAACAGCATGATTGCTTAGGTCAACAGAGGAGAGAGAACGAAGCACTGCCCAATGAGATTATATTTGATAAAATGAGTAAGAAGACGATTTACAACAGACAGATAATTCACTGAACAAGCCTCAAAAAATTAGACTACATACTCTGGACATAATCCTCTTGCTTTGATTGCTCCAGTCTATGCAGTAAGTTCTGCAATTGGAAGTACCGTTCTTCCCAATGCTTAAAATTAACCTTATTGGGGTTATCCGACAATAGTCTGGCAGAAGTGACTTGAGGGTTGCTAACATTAACTGAAGCTAAATTGTTGTTCGACTCTCCTGTAGTGGGAGGAACTGAAGGTTTTGTGGACAGGGAGCAGCCTGAAGGAGTGCATGAGATTGACGAAACTTCTGGAATATATCTAGCTTCTTTCATCTGGACTTCTGTCTGAGTTTTCTCATCATGTTGACTAAGCTTTTTCAGTTGTGGATTATCAGTAACACCGCTTTGGTTGTTATTAGCAGCAGTTTTGCTTAACTCTCCTTCAGGTCTTCTACGAACATAGACAAGATGTCCACTAACAGAATTGTTAGTTGAGCATCGGTTGAGTGGGTTCACTAGGCATTCTGGAGTAGCTCTTTTGGAGCCAGTTAAATTAGAAACTTTATTCACCATATCATTCGCTTCAGGAAATAGTGGGCTTTCAATGGATTTGGAGGAAGCAACCATATTCTCGCCCTGTGAATCTTGTAGTGCAGGTCCCACTATCGCTACTGGCACCGACAGTTGTTTATCATGCTTGGGTAAACCAGATTTAGCATTACTCTGCCCATGGTCGCTTGACTTTGAATCTACTGTTTGTTGACCCATCTAAGAGAAGGTGTATGTTAGACGATTAAATAGATCTTGCTTTTTCAAGTAATTATGAACAAATCTTGTGTTACTCAAGTATAAAAGTTAGAAGTTAGTTAAATCTGAAAGAGAAATTCATAAGTCCAATATTCTCTATTCCATTTTATATGACCCTCTTTTTTCTTTAGTCCGTCCCATAAAAGAGTCACACCTTCTATACATGGAACATCTTTAATTGAAGTATTCTCATTTTTCCTTATAGAGTTGGCATGGCATGTTGCAAAGCAGTATATCTTACGAGTATTTGTGGTGTATATTCATATATATTTATTATGTGTAGAAGTCCTTTCTTTCATAAACAGTAAACTATGTGCCAAGTAAAATATCATCATATGAAATGAAACAAAATGAAATGAAGAGAATATATACCATCATATGAAATGAAATGAATGGAATATATACCATCATATCAAATGAAACGAAGAGAATATATAACTACCAATGAGGCCATAAGCAGCAGTAAATTCTTTGAAAAGTTATGGATCTTAATTCTCCATCAGAAAGTTCATATGTAACTGCATGTTCCTAACAACCTAAACTTGAGATATGCTCGAATGCGTGACAGCTTAAACTAAAAATGCATCGTAAAAGATAATTGAAGTTTAGCAAATAACCAAGGGAAAATGCACAAGTACCCGAGCCCCCCCCCCCGCCACCCGGCTCGACCTCCTTCACCCCCACACCGCTGTATCAAAGCTCACTAT
>JAOTQR010000001.1:37523305-37550695 GCA_025774065.1 Solanum ossicruentum | reverse complement strand
TATTTCACTTGCCAATATACAAACGTGGTTAGTATATTCAAAATTTTATACATACATTTATGAATTTTTCATAACTTGCACAAATCAAATGTATGACTCTCTATCTCTAAGAGGTAATGATAAAGTTTGGATACACTCTATCCTCTCTAAACTCCACTCGTGAAATTTCATTGAATATGTTATTGTTATACAAATCAAATGTATCAACAAATCGTATAGAAACAGTTGGGATAACCATATTCAAATTTAGGATTTATACAACTGGAAATCAAATTATATAAATCTTAGCAAAATTAATCAAATTGTAGTCACATTCAATAATTAATTGAAACTGTAGCTGAAGTATATATTAGTCATTAAATATTTATCACTTTGGGTAATGTTTACTTGAATATATATGGGCTCAAGTGGAATGAGGCTTGGATTTGAAACTTTTTAGATTAATGTGGCTCACTGGAGATTGGTCTCCAATCTTATTTTCTAGGACAATAAATAATGACAAAGTCAGAAATTTAATTAAGAGAGTTCAAAATTTAAAAAAATAAATACATAAATTAGTTGAAGGGGATTCGACATCTATTTTATATATACATTAAAAGTAATTTTAACACTATTATTAATAAAGTATATTCATTAAAGGGGCTTCGAATAAACCCTTGATAATAAGATGGCTCGGCCCCCAAGTATAAAGTGTTACAAGTTCTTTAGAGGATCCTAAATTTTCATAGATGAAACAACAAAAAATGCAGTTCGCTTTAATTTGTACATATCAAATTGCATTGCACTTACTTTTTTTCCTTTTAATGAAAGAGATGGATATAGGTTTACAAATTCAAAACCATATAGGCATGTGAAATATATATTTACGCACACTAAATCGATAGAAGTCTTAATAGCAATGGTGTATTGCCTGGACTAATAGTATGTTTCACTAAGCTTTTAGGAAATTATGTGTTTTTTGAAGTTGAAAAAATGCTTAGTTTAGTAAGTTTAGTTGTTTGATCAAACATCAATTATAGGAAAAAAAGGTAAGTGTTTTTGAGTTGTGACAACAACTAGTTTTTAGCAAACTGAAGATAGTAAACATTTTCTTTTTGATACAATACTTCCAAAAACATAAATCACTACTCTTTTATTGATAACATTACTTTTCAAATTAAGTAATCGAATGCAAAACACTACTCTCTATAACATTATCTCTACAACAATAACAACATATCAAGTGAAATCCCACAAGCGAGATGTGGGGAGAGTAAAATATATGCAGATCTTACCACTACTTCATAAAAATGAAAAAGTTATTTCCGGAAGATCCTTCTATAACATTATCTCTGTATTAATATTTAGTAAATTCTAAGCAATTTCCGTATTTCACCTGAGCACAAGAAAGCCAATGATGCGTTGTTGTAATCGATCCATTAACTCTTCGCATGATTTAAATTAATGAAGTTTGAAGGACACAAGTGCTTGTTTCAGTAAAGAATATTCACGTGATGCTGTTTCTGCATGTTGTCTTTGGGCATTTATTATTAAATCGTCCGTTACTAGGAATACTATAATTTTTGGATGAATAAGTTAAAACAAAATGAGTCAGTCCCCACATTATTTAACTTGCTAATTGTTGTTTGAGTGAATCTGAGAGACATGCAGAATCCAGAGGCTCTCCCTTTTAAATTTAATTAACCAATAAAATACCATTCCTTGTGAATCAAGCCGATTTTCTAGCGTTAGAAACGGTAAATGAGATTAATTCAATTAGCTTTAGAAGTCAATTTTTTTGCGCATGAATATTTGTTTATTTGAATCTGTTTCAGAACATTATTGAGAATATTTTTATGTACCTTATATTCATCTTGCTTTTTATTTTAATTTTTAATATGAGATTTCGTTGCACACTTAACAATCTCTCTATTAAACTAAGTTTTGCATGACCTTATGACTTATTTGGAGATTAATTATTTATCATACGCATTAATCAAATATTTATGATCATCAAAGCGAAAAAACTAGTAGAATTATTTTATTATATAAGTAAATTTTTGATCTATGTATAGTTGGATACAAAATGTCGTATAAAATTCAACTGCATTAATACCTTTAAAGTAGGTAATTCATCACATCGAATTGCTCTTCTCCATTCATCAATATATGTTGACTTATGTAGGAAGCAATCGACTCAATAATTGCAGTACTAAATTGAAGCTTTTAATATTACCAATCTTCCATAGCTTTTTGATAAATGAAACAAATAGTACATGATATTTTCTATAGCTATCAATATATAAAAATGTAGAGGATAGATGAGAGAAGTTGAAAGGTCTCAAAAAATGAGATTCGTTCACCAAATGAAATTATTTTAAAAGGAAATGTACTATAATATTGTCAGACTAAAACAATGATTTCCCACAAAAGGAACAGCTCAACCCCTTCATTGTACAAGACAAGTTGATTAATATCTTAATGTGCGTTCAATCTCAGATTATGACCACTACTTAGTCAGTCCTTATTTACATCATTGTAATTGTTGTTAATGTGGGGCTGCATAATTAGGTGCAACCTAGCTAATATCTTAATCATTACTTAATTAGCATTACACCATTCCATCTTAACTACTTCTCAAACACCTAGCCATAACTATTTTTTATACTCGACTCATGTTAACTTAGCACTTTTTTAAGATAAAATTATTAATGGTCTCTCTTATTAAATTAATCTTATAAATTATATTTTTAAAATCTAAATTTGACTAGTACTACTATTTTATGTAGTTATTTAATACGTAATAAAATAGTAAGGGAGAAAAATCCTAATAATTTCTTCTTGATTTGTGAAAACAGACAAATAAAAAAAATATGTTTAATAGTATAAGAATCAAATACAATATATACACGTCAGACCAACATCATCCATTTATGCTTGGGATGAATTTGCTTGTTGACTGCTTCCCTTGGCGTTACTAATTGGGTGGATTGACTTTGACCAGATATTAATTACTACCAACATTTTAATCAATCTATACTCGGAAATGTCTGGTTTCGGTGGCTGATTAAATAATCCAAACTCAGAAATCGTGCCAACCATAAATCTAAACGTAATATGAGTTTATCTGTTGAAAGAAATAATAAATCTAAAAAACAGATTTTAATTTATGTGTTGCAACTAAGAATAAACAAAATTATCAAGGACGGTGGAGCACGTGTACTTCTGGGCTCCCTAGAAGGAGGAGACACACACCTTTTAGTTATATGCCTTTTTACAGAGATCTTGCTTGAATTTTTGTCCCACTAACTTAATCAAACCAAAAAGGCATTGCGTCTAAGTATATCTCATTTCTTTAAATTTGTATAGTGTCATTAGATTTGAGTGTCAAAAATCAAATTAATTATGCAAAACTATATCTTTAGAATTCGCAATATGAGTCACACTCATCATAGACCTGTTATGAGAATTATATTATGGATATGAAATAAAAAAAATTATTAAATAAATATAATAATACTTTTCAAATTTTTAATTTTTGATCACCTATTCTATTTAGTCGCATCTAAGATACATAAAGTTATCGTAAAATTAGATAATTTAGTTAACAATAACCGATAATTAAATTAATTAATTAATCAATGAAAGTTGAATAGTTCAACGAATTAGATAAATAAAAAATACAATAGCATTAGAATCACATATTAGACTTTAGACTCGTTCTTTAGTAAATATCATTATCACTTTTGAGAAAGTAAAATAATATTTAGAATTTGTAAAATAATATATAAAAATAAAAAGCATTTGAACTTGCTATGTCAAATTCAGTTAATCATATTTTGAGCAAAAAAGAACGAATGCTATTTATCCAATAATTACTAAATATGTAGATTTTCTCAAAAAATGAACAGTGAATATGTGATTTTACTTACTTGAAAAGATAGGTAGATTTATTTCACCATAAATTTTATATATTTTTTTAAAATAAAGCACATATTTTTATTATGATACTTATATTAATTAGATTTGAAAGATAGTTTAAAATGAACAATTATTGTTAAATTAAAATAAAAGAAAAATCTCATGATATATTAAAGTGAATAGCTAAAAGTATAAAATTTTATTTTTTATATTGAAAGAATAAACCAAAACCTATTTTTAATACAGGTAAAAAATGAATTGAGAAAGTGCTTCCTCATTTTTTATTATTTGACCCCTTTTGACTTTACATATCCCAAAAGAAATTTTTGAGTAGATTATTACTTCTAATTTACATAGTATTTAATACTAAGGATAATATAAGGAAAAAAATATTTCCTCCATTAATTTTACACACCTCTTAAATAATATTAATAAAATATGAACATTTTCTTATATTGTCTATATTAATTGATATGTAATGTTAGATCATGAAAAATAATTTGGTGATAAGTAATTAATGTTAAGGTAATATAAGAAAAAAATAATTGTCAATTCTTGATATGTTAAAAATAATTAGTAAAAGTAAAAAATTATTTTTAAAATATTGGATAAGAAAAAGTAAATGGATTGAACAATTAAATATTCTTGATTTGCTATAATGGACAAGTAAAATGAAATATCTATTTTTGTTAGGGGGTCAAGTAAAATTTAATTTATTTGTCATTCTTTTTCTTAGTTCTTAAAATTAGAATGTCTCTATCATTTTTCGATTACTTCTTTTATTATGACTTTTCACTTACACATTTAAGATCTCAAGACTAAAAAGTATTTTATATTTTCTAAATTTAAAAATCTTCTTTATTTTTAAAAACTTCATATCAAAGCAAAATCAAACAAATCAATTAAAAACGTGTTTGTGCTTTTTTTTTTCGGAAGTTGAACTTGAAATAGAATTTCAAAATTTTTGAAATTTTGATAAATAACAAAAAAAATTTGAAAAATACATATATATATATGTAGTAGAGGTAAAAGAATCAAATTACCCTTTTTCTGTATATACGTTTAGAAAATGACTGTTCACGCGTCTTATTTACGTGTATCTCACGCATTGTGCCACCTCAGCAAGGAGTACCTATTTGTTTAAGAATTATCAAGTTGAAGGTCATATTTATGCACATTGAAAGTTTGAGTTTTAACTTATAATTTGATGCCAAGTTAGGAGGCATATTTATATTATTTTGAAATAAAATGAGTATTTTTTATTTTCAAAATTTCAACCAAGCTCCTACCAAAACTAAAAAAGTTAAATAAATATAAAAATAGAATAGTGGGTGGAAACCACCACCACTGGAACCAATAAGCACAGAAACTTTTGGTGAACAGCCGTCATATACGGGAAAATGAATTAATGTCGAAGTAACACCTCCTATGGAAATGTCCTTTATATTTAAAAATTCATAATCTATATTAATTTAGGAAAGTTATTGTGGCAATGTATTTGAAAAAAGAATATAATTGAAAATTCGTACGCTTGTTTATTTTCTGAAATGAAAACTTTTTTGGATTAGGCCTAATCGAAACTCCTTAAATCAGTGTGTTAAGTATTAGTTAAACCACTTCCTAATATTTCTCTCTACCAACTTGTTGTTCTTCCTTCTACACAACTCTCACCTACAGGCAGCCTTCATATATATATTTCTCTACTAAAAGTATTTGTTGAAGATTAAGATGAAGAAGAGAAAACATGAGACGTTGTTTCTTGGAATTTTCCAAATCATTCTCCATACTCTGCTTTTCAGAAGAAGAAGACGCCGCATTCATCGCCTCCTTCCTCTTCTCTCTGCTTTATCTGGCGCTCTTCTTTTATTCATGGCGTTTTTCTCTCCTCGTATCATCACTCCACACCACCAGCACCTTATCAATCCCATAGCGGTATGTGTATTCCCATTCATCATTTTCATTGTTTTGATTTTGATTTGTTACTGCATTTAGTTCAATAACGGGACGGTGTTTCAGATGAACCTGCAAAAGGAACACGTCTTTCGCGTTCCGGTGAGCGTTAGTACAGCTCTTTTGACTGTTTCCGTTGATTTTTGTTTTTATCTGAAGCTCCTGATTTTGAATGCATAGATGGGTGGAGGAAGTTTAAGCGCAGACGTATGGATTTCGAAGCAATCGAAATTCTACCATGGCTGCAGTGATTCCAGTAATAATTTTCCAAGTGGGTGCATTTTGTTTTACCCCTTTTTTTCTACTTTTTCTTTTATTTTGTTCTGTATAGTCGTCTGATCTGTGACTGTAACATTTGCAGCTGCAGAGGTTAATACTCATCCCGATAGGTACTTGATGATTGCAACTAGTGGAGGCTTGAATCAACAGAGAACAGGGGTAAATATATAGTAGTAGTATTTTTTTTCCCTAATTATTGAACTGATAGTTTATCAGAAATAATCTCTCTATCCAAAGACGAGATTACACTGATAGGTTTTTGTTGCCAAATTTTCCCTAATTAAAGGTCAACAAACATGGATAGACGCATACTTGACAATAGCTTCTATATCGTTTGAATGTTGTTTCTTGTAGGATTTAAATTCTAAGACACGCCCCCACTGCATTTATAGATATAACAGATACGTTTTGAGGTGCTTTTTTTGTTTTCTTTTTTGGTAGCTTTTCGAAAAGAGACAAGTAGTGCAGATTTGGATAAGATACAAGTTCAAACGTTCAAAATATTTAAACCACCTATAAGCCATCTGTATGACATCTTCCATTATTTGTGGGATGCCCTCGCTTAAATTATGTAGTTGGCATTGGTACAGCGAAGAAAGAAATTCGAATATTTTAGCTTCTGCTTTCTAAATCTTAACATGAAAATTTTCCCTTGGAAATTGGAATTCTGATGGTGCATTGATACACCAGCAAAATATTATTATTAATGTTACCTGTGACATGCAACTGCATAGCGAATGCGAGTTGTAGCTTGTGAATAATACCATGAATTAATAGTCTAGAGAGTATTCTAGTCTGCTCCCCGATCCCAATTTAGCCTTTTACCATTACTCAGTTTACTTTCATTGAAGTTCCTTCCTCTGACCTGGCAGAAACTAATTAATTAACATCATTTTGATGGTTACAGGCTAATTTACTTATTAGTGGTCCTCTTTTATTTGTAAGGGTATATGTAGTTTTCTATCGACGCTGACTTGTCTTGCTGGATTCAGATTGTAGATGCAGTTGTTGCAGCTCATATCTTGAATGCCATCCTTGTAGTTCCTAAACTCGACCAGAAATCCTACTGGAAAGATTCAAGGTTTTATTTGGAATACTTTGTGCACAAATGCATTTTGTGAGCTATCTTTTTGTTTGTTATAGTGTACTACGATTTGGAAACTTAATCAATCCTTTTCTATGTGCAGTAACTTCTCTGAGATTTTTGATGTCGACTGGTTTATCTCACGAATGTCAAAGGATGTCAAAATTATTAGGGATCTCCCAAGAATCGGAGGTAAAATCATAACTCCATATACAACGCGCGTGCCAAGGAAGTGCAATGCCAAGTGTTATCAAACTCGCATCCTGCCTATTTTAAAGAAAAAGCACGTAAGTCTCTTTATCAATTAATGGGACATGTTTGCCTAGTCCAGTGCATCAGAACATGATATCATCCCACAGCATAGAAATTTGTGTACATCACATGATTCGCTAAGGTTCTTAGTATTCTGTTACTCTTGTTGCATTGTACATGTATGTGGCAACTCATGCTGAAAAGTTGTACTTCCCCATCCATATTGCTCTAATGCACAACCAAGTCATAGTAGTTCCAAATTCGAAAGTTCAAGATACAGAAAGTTAGACACAGGTATAGTATCCATACAACACAAACTCCACCTTATTTACTGAAAAAGTTGCAAGTCAGGTATCTTCATGACAATGTCTGTGTTGTTGTATACGCAACCTGTTGGGTGGGGTGTTGGGGATTCAACTTCTTATTGTACAGAGTGGCTGTGTAGTTTATTGCATATTTCTTGTCGGAGGTTTTCCTACTGTCCCTTTAAAAATATCTAGATTAACTAGTTTACTTTTGGATGTGGATTCTCTCTTTTTTTTTTTTTTTTTGACTCTCTGCTTTGTTCTGATGCAGGCCGTTCAGCTAACAAAATTTGACTATAGGCTTTCCAATCGGTTGAATACAGATTTGCAGAAGCTTAGATGCAGAGTCAATTATCATGCATTGAAGTTTACCGATCCCATAATTGAAATGGGCAGAAAATTGGTAGAAAGGATAAGAATGAAAAGCAAGCACTTTGTTGCCTTGCACCTGAGGTAATTTGATTATGTCCAAAAGATGTTTTACACACATGTTCTTTCTTTGTTCATGAATGTGTTTTTTCAAAAGAATGTTTTCTTTCCCCAAGAACACAAGCTGTTATATTGAAATAAAGCTCTAGCCTTTTGGGCGTTGCATATATTGCTGATCTGATAAATAGTTATTATGTGTGTTAACATGCTTGCTGAAACTTGTTTCCCATGTTCTAGGTTTGAACCAGACATGCTTGCATTCTCCGGATGCTATTATGGTGGAGGAGACAAGGAAAGGAAAGAACTAGGTAAAATACGAAAGAGGTGGAAGACATTACATGTGAGTCACTAGCTATTTTAGTAATTATTAGTCCATACATTGCCCCTACTTATTGTTAATATGGTATTTTCCTTCTTTGGCATTACTTGCAGGAAAGAAACCCGGATAAGGAACGTAGGAATGGAAAATGCCCTCTCACTCCTGAGGAAATTGGCCTAATGCTTAGAGCACTAGGTTTCGGTAATGATGTTCATATTTATGTGGCATCTGGAGAAATTTATGGTGGAGAGGAAACCTTGGCTCCTCTGAAGGCTCTATTTCCAAATTTTTATTCCAAAGAAACAATTGCCAGCAAGGAGGAATTGGCAGCATTCTCTTCCTTCTCTTCTCGGATGGCTGCATTAGATTTCATTGTTTGTGATGAGAGTGATGTTTTCGTATCCAATAACAATGGTAATATGGCAAGAATGCTCGCTGGAAGAAGGTAAGCTACTTGATGTTTTCTACCTGAACCAGTTAGCTGACTTCATAAAAAAAATTACTAGTTTCTGTCTTATAACATAATTTTGACAGAATGATCTCCTTCAAATGACATATTCTTTACTCAGATGCCATTGTTACTTTATTTGCTAGTCTGTTACTCTAGGAAAGGGTAAACTTTCTAAAATCCGTATCGTGTTTCAGGAGATATTTTGATCACAAGCCGACTATCCGCCCAAATGCGAAGAAGCTTTATAAGTTGCTCCTCAATCGAAATAACATGACATGGGAGGAGTTTGCGTCACAAGTTCGAACATCTCAAATAGGTTTCATGGGAGAGCCAATGGAGATAAAGCCCGGGAGGGGAGAGTTTCATGAAAATCCAGCAGCATGCATTTGTGCAGATTCTGAAATGGATACCGGTTCTGCTACTTACAGTGCTAGGAGAGATATGGGTGAAGTGACTGATGGTCAGGTAGGTGAAGAAGAGCAGGAGTGGTCTGATACAGAATACACGGAGAATGAACTCGAAATTCAATGAAGAGGGCTTCCGAAAGGCATGATGCAGATTTTGGCAGGCCTTTTTAAACAGAAGAGCCAGAAATAGAAGATGATTTTCTTGGATCAAAGAAAAGTTGCAGATGGGCCAGGTCCTCGTTCTAGCTTCCGTTCATTGATAACAAGATGGAGCAAAAATATTGTACATAAATTCAAGTGCAAACTTAGAGCTTGGTTCTCCAGTTTTGCTAGTCAATGGTGCAGTTTTTAGTCAAGACGATGAACTGCATCATTAAAATTTTATGCATTTAAATACACAGAGAGCAAGATAAATTGGTTTAAAAAAATGTATTATTATGCTGTGTTTCATGTCTATAGTAGTTTTTTTAGAAGGAAAAGTGAATTGTATATACTCGGCTTTTCTTTTGACTGAATGAGTCATTGCTAATTAGACTCTAATGTATATCAACTGCTTAATGTACTAAAAATTTGAACTTATTGTTTAATTTAAAATTCAGCTAGAGAATAGTAAATAAAAGAAATGAAGGGCCCCATTAAATTTTTAAAGCGGGGAAAGGTGATGTGGAAGGCAGGTAACCAATCAAGCATAAGCCGTCCTGTTTGGCATGTAATCACCAATAGTCGACGTGGCCTCTTCTTCCCCAATCTCTAGTTATATAATTGTTCATCTCCATTTCTCACTCTCTAATGGCCTCCACCCTCTACGCCCAGCTTGCTACCCCGACTCTTTCCTCTCGCAAGCTGTCTTCCTTGTCATGGCCAAACATGTCCGATTCCGCCTTTTCCCCTTCCTATTCTCCCATCACCATTACTAAAGGTAATTACTATCTTTTTTTATGCAAAATACCCACTAATTTTCTTGATTTTTCTTGTAAGTAATTAATTTCGTCCCTACTCATCATGCCATTAATTATTGACTCTTAGCATGATTCCAGCATTACCCACTAATTTTCTTGCTATCCATTTTGCCCTTGAAACCAGTGAAAGTAATTGGAATCGTCTTGTGGGTTATTAGGAAATATGATTCCAACTAATTTTCTTTTTCACGTAGGCAAATATTGTTCGGTACCCAAGGTGGTGTGCAATGCTCAGAGTGCTCCGGCCGCTGTGAATTTAGCTCCAGGAACACCTGTGAGGCCGACGAGTATACTAGTTGTGGGGGCCACCGGCACATTGGGAAGGCAAGTAGTGAGGAGAGCACTGGACGAGGGCTACGACGTCAGATGTCTTGTAAGGCCAAGGCCTGCTCCTGCAGATTTTCTTCGTGATTGGGGCGCCACTGTGGTCAATGTAAGATCCACTTTTATTTGCTGAAACATGTATGTTTTCACCACTGAGCCCCTGCAATTATGAATTTCAGAAATTAATATTTGCGGAAATATTGTACCCATTGAGCCTATATTATATCCCACTACTAACCTTCAGATTCATGCAACTTCTTTCTTCATATTATATGTTGTTGAAAAAATTATCTGATTTATGCACAGGCGGATTTAAGCAAACCTGAAACGATTCCAGCAACATTGGTTGGAGTCCATACGGTTATTGATTGTGCTACTGGACGCCCTGAGGAGCCTATAAAAACTGTAAGCTCCATACTGACAAAAAAGGGGTGGATAATTGCTTCACAGTATAATTAAGGAGTCAAGGTTCTCCTTGGAATGAAAATGATTTGATTATTTATCTGTCTCGATTCTTTTATTTACCTTGTTGTTGTAGCGGCTTGTCTAGCTCATTTACTTTATCCATTCATTTTAGGTAGATTGGGAAGGAAAAGTTGCTCTTATACAATGTGCAAAAGCCATGGGCATTCAAAAATTTATATTTTTCTCGATCCACAACTGTGACAAGCATCCTGAAGTTCCTCTGATGGAGATCAAATATTGTACAGAGAAGTTTCTCCGGGATTCAGGCCTGAACCACATTGTAATTCGGTTATGTGGCTTCATGCAGGTATCATCCTCTAATGGTTTTATTTGGTGTGGCGAAAGTATGTCTTGTATATGTACATTTAACCACAATGTTGATACAAGAGTCATATCTGAAAACTCTTGAAAGGTATTATAGCTAGTTAGATCTATAATATTTTGGTAAACTATTGAAAATGGGAAAGCATTTGTTATGCTCAAAAGATGTGTAAATAAGGTTATATATATTCTGACATTGTAAACGGACACCTGAGTGTCAAAAGGCTATCAATATACTAGTTGAGACACCGAGATGTTGCTACTTGAAATCTGTAATGCAGAAACAGAGAAGCTTGTCACATTATGTTGTTATTATTGACAAAATTAGGACCATTGTTCGAGTTCCGAACAAGGTCTACATATCTTAGAAAGAGAATCTTGTGAAGTTTAACATGGAGTGCCTTTTGATGTTATTGATTAACTTTTAACTGCTGGAAGCTCAAAGCTACCCATACAAATAGTTTTTAAACCAGTAGATAAGGTGTTATTCCTGTATTTATTGTCCTTAAATTGTATTATTCATTGACGTAGTAGTTAAAAGTTATTTTTCATTTGCTCCAGGGCCTTATTGGTCAATATGCAGTGCCTATATTAGAAGAGAAATCTGTATGGGGAACAGATGCTCCCACTCGAATAGCATACATGGATACCCAAGTAAACTTTCCACTTAGTTTCTTTTGAGTCTATTAACATAATTGGTTAATAATTCTATGCTAAATTGCTTCTAGGATATTGCTCGCTTGACATTCATAGCTTTGCGCAATGAAAATATTAATGGGAAGCTTCTCACTTTTGCTGGGCCTCGGGCATGGACAACCCAAGAGGTAAGAAGGATCTCCATTTTACGCATTAAGATTAAAAGTTTCTTTGGCAACTTGCAATGTAGCCTTTTGTGGTATTTTTTGTTTCTGGTATTGGGGTAAGCAACAACGACGACAACACGATAACATTACCCCAATGCCTCAAAGGCTCCCACCCATTTTGGGGTAAGGGGGGGTCGGATGTACGCAGCCTGACCCCTATGTTTAAAAATATAGTGCGACTGTTTCCGGATGACCCATGTGGGGTAAGCAACAACAAATGCTGTTAATATCGAACTCTTACGTCAAAAAGAAGTACATTTTGAAGCTTCCTTTAGGAGTTAGGCCATCAAATTTCTGCTCAAGATACTCTTGATCAGCTATATATGCTAGACAATAAGAAAAAAGGTCGATGGACTTCTTCGGAGGTGCAATACCTTTCCCATTGTCAATCCATTTGTAAAAAATTTTACGTAGATACCCAGTGGAAATTACGTTTCCCACAAAGGCTAGAATAAGCTTTATTTCATTTCGTATACTACTCTTTTGTTGCTTTTTCTGTCTTTGTTATTCTCTCCCTTCTCTCCCATTTGGATGATATCTATTACCTTCTTGTCAAGTAAGTCTCATTGAATCAGGTGATAACATTGTGTGAGAGACTTGCTGGTCAAGATGCCAATGTGACTACAGTGCCTGTCTCAGTTTTGCGATTTACACGTCAGCTGACTCGGTTGTTTGAGTGGACAAATGATGTTGCTGATAGATTGGCATTTTCAGAGGTAGAATTTCTTCTAGCTTTACATTTTGTGCTTTTTTCTTCTTTGTTTATGGAGTGTTTCTACATTATTAAATGCAATCTGGTGCCACTGGAATATATTGTTCTGGGTGACTGGGCAAGGATGATGTATTTGGATATGCTTTTCTTACTGTCCTCGAAAAGTAACTCTTCTAATGAATAAATGAAGAGTTGGGAGACTCTGCATGGATAAAATTTAGAATGTGCTTATTGTTAGTATCCTTTGAATACAGATTGTGTTCTTTTGCTGCATCATTCCTTAGTAATTAGCTGCCACAACTTTACGAAGGATAATCTCAGATAAGACCTTTGAGAATTTCTGCTCTTTTTAGTTCACATTTAAGGTATGGCGCTTGTTTTGATTGATTTTTACTTGCTGCACTGCTCTGCTCTTTTTCATTTTTCAGCCTGCAGACAGCTTTCTAATCTGTGTCCAAGCAATAGAACAGAATAATAAATGGTGCATGTCAGTGCTAGATGGCAAAAGACAAAGCTAGTTTTACTGATCTGGTGTTAATTTCCAGGTTTTGACTAGTGATACCGTCTTCTCAGTTCCAATGGCAGAGACGTATAACCTTCTCGGTGTGGATGCAAAAGATATCAGCTCACTAGAGAAATATCTGCAGGATTATTTCACCAATATACTCAAGAAGTTGAAAGACCTCAAGGCTCAATCGAAGCAAACTGATATTTTCTTTTGAAAGGAATACTTGTTTTTGGTTGTACAAGAAATATACCCTGTGACGGAGATACATCTCCTTTTCCTCATGTATTGTAAAGAAGATAAAGAAAAAATATGACCGACTTTGATTCAAATGAAATGTTGAAGCTACTTTCAGAAATCTGGATATGATAAATAACTAGGAGAGCAGCTTCTTTACCAAGAGGCTCAATACAATAAAAGCAATTTACTGCAGTGGAATGGAAGCAATGCTCCCTCAATTACATTGCAGTGTTCGCGCAACTCATCGCATATAAAAGAGATAATTTCGCTGGAATACGATCAAAAGAGCATGTGCATTGTCACTATCAGGATCATTTAGCATGTGAACATATTGAAGAAAGTTGCTGTAGGTCACAGAACATGTCCTCTTATTCTTGATTAAAAGTAGAGATAATAGTCAATCTTTTCAAAGGTTAAAGATATTTGCCCAATCGTTCAATACTGTACTCATCACTGAATCCATACCCAAATACAAGGTCAGAGAAGTTCTCTAGTAGCAGAAGCATAGGCTCTTTTTCATCATTTGGCTTCGCAATAGCAATCAAACACCCTCGTAGTTGAAGCGATCAGACTATATTTACAGTATTACCACTTGGTGAAAATCAATACTCTAGCACAAAAACAACTTGCTGTTTTTGTTCGCCATCACCAATACCTCCACTGGAATTTATGTCAAACGGAAATTTCAATTGTTTAAAGATGGCGGCCGCCGGCAGCGTGAAGCCGAGGCTCTTGAGTTACGACAGCGCTGCTCCGGCGGTGTGGGGAATTACAAGAGCTAGTTTTAAATTCCGAAAAGGCCAAATGTACGGCTTTTTAATTTCGGTCCCAAGAAACTGCAGAAACTATCATAAGAATATGCGATATAATTTGAATATATTTCCTTCCTCCCATTTTGCAGGGCGTCGAAAAGAAAATAAATTATTCATAAATATAAAACTATTTTCTTAAAAATAAAAAAGAAATTCTAGAAATTAAATTATTATTAATTGTATTAAGATGATTTTTTTTTTGAATGAATTAAAAAAGAGAGTGTCTACGAAATTTATGAACTTGATTATGTTTTGCAACTCTCAGTTAAATAAATGAATTCAAAATCTCACGACTAGTGTTTGATGACTCTTGCATCTATATTGTTTTAATTAACTAGTACGTCACCCATTATTGAAAAGCAAGTCAAAAAGAAGGCGGTTATTTCTTTTTTCTGTGAATAATTATTAAACTAATTTCCGGAATACCCAAATTTTGTCTTGTTATCAAGCATGATATGCTACTCATATTTAGGTTTTTTATCTGAAAACTGTACTACTTTTTAAAATAATTATTAGCATGCATCATGCTTGCTCACTCATGAAATGTATTTTTTTTTTCAAATAATATGTCTACATCTTAAACGGTGTAGTGGCCATAAGAGTCATATCTTTCTTTCTATTGGGTGGTAGTTATGAATTCAAGTTTCTGGACTCACTTTATGGAGAAGAGGTACGATTGGTGACGCCACAACATACATTAGAGTACTATGTGAAAAGGAACAAGTATTCTGGTTAGATAGATCAAAAAAATTATATTTAATGTTTGCAAAAAATAGTAATTAGAGCAAGGATGGATGTAATAGTTAGTTGCAATAATGTAACACATGAATAGCAAGCTGGAAAGTTTGATACAAGAGTCCAAAATATACATAGTTAGCCTACCTGTTAATTAGCTAGTGGGGAGTGGGGACCTATAATAATACTGCACATACCAATAATGTTAACGTAGTACTTGTAAAAACTTGAACATGGCAGAGGCTCAGAAAATAAAGCAGCATTTTAACTTTCTCAAATTCCTATGAGGAGAAAGCATCAAAATCCCCCCACCATTTAAGTGATTGGTTGGACTTGATACATAAAAACTACAGTATATCTTAAAAAAAGAAAAAGTAGCAGATCCCAGGGAAATTTTGTTCCTCACTACAAATTTAAAATTTATATTCAGAAAGACATGAAGAAATGACAATTGACAGCATGCATGCACGAATATTCTCATACTAACTACTTTATTCATTCCAATTTATACGGTACATTTTGGAATTTTAAGAATTAATCATTTTTTTTACTGTATTTCTTATATGCTTTTAAAATTCTTTTATTATTGTGATGATGTATTTTTACGAAATTTTCAAATATATAAATTTACTTTTTTTAAAAAAACTTAAAGCTTCTATAGATATCATTCAAGATCAAAATTTAAAAGTTTGAAATTATAATTGTGTCATATAAATTAGGACGAAAGAATATGTAAACTCACTAACTAAAATAGGTATGTATATATATATACATATGCTCTGGCTTAATTTTCACTCCATAAAAAATATCTAGGGCGTCAGTGGGCATATTATTGTTGTCGTTGTTGTAAGACACGTATAGGATGTGTCTGGTGTTAAGAAAAATGTTTTTCATGAAAAACTTTTTTCTAGAGAATGTTTTCTCAAAAAATAAGTTGATTTCTAATTTATTTTTTCATGTTTGGTTGGTGCGCGAAAAATAATTTTTGATTTTTTTTTATTGTTTGGTTAGTGAAATTTTTAGGCTAGAGAATAGAAAATATTTTTTAGGAAGGTAGTTTCTGACACAAAAATTAACCCCAGTAATCGATTCAGGACCCAACTTCAACACTTGATCAGGATCTAACTTGACCTTCAACCCAAGATTCGATTTTTAAATTTAGAATCGATGTCAACTTTCAAATCGGAATCTGAGCACACTTGGTTCCATACTTAACTTCTAAATAATTTAATTTATTTCAAAAAATAATTTTTAATTTTTTTGAGGAGGAGGTAAGGATGGGGTAAAGAAATAAAACTTATAAAAATAATCTTTTAATTTGTTTTTTTTTTAAAAAAATTAAAAATTTAATTCTTTGGGGGGAGGAGGGTCATGGTAGGGATGGGCTAAAGAAAAAAAAAACATTGTAATTTGAGGTTGGAAGAGAGTTTTGAAAAATATTTTATTTTTGGAAAAAAGTCATTTTTCTTAAATTTGAGAAAATAAATTGATTTGAAAAAATATTTTTCAAAACATTTAAACCAACCAAATATGAGAAAATTGAAAAACTTTTTTTAAAATATATTTTGCTTCGTAACAAACACACCCATAATTAACTTTCTGTTTTAATTTGCTTATTCTATCTTTTTTCAGTTTATTTTGAAAAGTATGTTTCTTTTCTTTTTAATAAATTCTTAATTTCAATTTCTTGCTAGTCATATTTAAGACCATAAAATTAATGTGCATTTGATATATTTTTAATTTAAAATCATAATATTCAATTTTTTTTTAAAAAAAAATTATGTCAAATCAAAATAGAACAATCAAATTGAAATAGATGGAGTTTAAAAAAAAAAGATCTCTTATGTTTTATAATTTGAATGAACGAAAATGTCATTTTCATACTCTTTTATGTATAAAGATGAAAAGCTCTTGCCTTATTATGATTCTAATAAAGGAAAAATGACATTTTCCATATATCTCATATGTAAAAATAAAAATTTCTTACAAAAAGTTATTTTTTTAAATAAAAAGAGAGAAAATCATGTGAAAAAATAAAAGAATATTAACCGTACGTAGAAATTATTATATAAGGTACTTTTCTATCACGTGCATGGATTTGAATGTACAAATTATTATAACTTGAGGACCCCGGCAATCTCCTTTCTCTCAAGTACTTATTCATATTGCAAATATTTTTGTAAAAAAGGTACCTGACTAGTGCCAATGAAAAGTTCTGGATTATATTTCAGAATTAGATATGAATTTGCCTTTACTTAATGTAAAATTCTCTAATGTAAATTTAAAATTTTTGAAACATCTTATCCTGATTGAGAATATATGCTGAGTCGAATCTTTGTTAATTTCATTAATTTTCTTTATTTTTTTTATATGTGATTATGAGTTAGTTAATTTGTCACCGCACCATTAACATATATTCTCATGTGGCAAAGTCTTTACCCTACTGTCATTTATGTATGATGATAGTAGTAGTAATATGTTACTTTCTGTTATAGCGAAAATGTCCCTAAATATGAACATTTAAACAAAGTAGATTACTTGGTAAAGAAGTTAAGCAACCTATTAAAGTTGGTGAAATCATGATAAATGTGTGAATATGTCAATGTAGGAAAAATAGTACTTGTTTTTTTTTTTTTACTTGTTACTATTTGATTTAACACATTCATTAAACAATTAGTTTTAAATATAAGTCATTATTATACTATTTTTATTGAGTAATGTTTAATATTTCTTGAAAAAAAAAACTGATTTGGAGAATAGTATTGATACTAAAGGGTAAAATATGAAACATATAATTTATTAATAGTGACAAAAGTAAAAATTAACAGAATATACAATTTATTGACGAGTCAAAGTAGGTAGAATTAATAATTGGATGCTTTTTATTAAATTCTAATAATTTAATTTATTGATGGTATATTGTGTATATAATAATTTGCTTTTTTTTTAAAAAAAAAGATACTATTTGCTTTTAATTAGTTTGTTTAAAAAAATATTTTTCTTCTTTTTGATAATATTTTTAATTTCAACTGTTCATATAACATATTTAAAACCATAAGATTAAATGACATTTGATACATTTGACATGATTTTAATTTAAAAATATAAAATTAAAAAGTTTTCTTTTATTTTTTTTAAACTTCATATCAAGTTGAACGAAGTCGTTGATTTTAAAACAATGAAAGTAGTAAACAAGAACAAAAAAAAACTTGTTTAAAATATCACAAGATTTTCAATTGGTGCGTTGCTTTTTTGCCTCTATTCCTATTGCTCGCTATTTTTGTCATCTTGATAACTCTTTTTCTCTATTAAAATTTGTTTTGAAGTGTTAAATACCAATGAATTGACTCCATCCGGATCCAAACAATCATGAGATTTTTGAGTTAAGAAAGATATGTGACACAGCAACGTTATTCAGTGGATTGAGATTCTCAATCGAATAATATATCGAATAGGGTGAATCAAAATTGATTGAATTAACGAATATAACAGATGAATAACTTATTCAAATTTAATTAAATTACATTTTCATAAAGTAATTTTATTTCAATTATCTAAGGTCTTTTTAAGATGGTAGAATTTTGTTTGAAGACAGAAAAAGGATGTCAGATTTGACATAAAATGGCAAACAGAAAAATGGTATTAAGTGATTGTGGAGATGTTTGTGAATGATTCAATCAATGATAAAGTCCTCAAATAAAGAAACTTTATAGCATTTTACTGTCACATTTAATCCAATCATTACTATGCAGATTCAATATTTGCACATTTAATCCAAAAACGTTTCCCAAGTTTATGATTTGGTCCTCAGACTTCAAATTTGGGTAAAATTATCCTTGAAAACCAAACTTTCCCCAGTAGTATTTTGTTAGGCTGATTCATTAGTGGAAAATACTTGATAGTATAATAAATTATTAAATATAGGATCTTGCAAATTAAACTAGAATCACTCACAATGGTCAATCACTACAAATAAAGATATTTAATTTTTTTCTAAAGAAAAGAGATGTAAATGTGATGATTAATTTATCTACTTCAAGGCTTTCTTTGTCATGAAGGTTTAAAAAATATGGTTATGTTGGACGATACACGGAATTAGATTGACTTGGACTTATCTTTGTGTTTGGTATATTTTTTAAGTAAACAAGAATGTTATATTACCTCTAATATCTTATTTTACATTTATAAAATTTTTGTATTTCTTTCAAGAAAAAGTGCCAACCACATTTTGACCAAAATATAAGACTTGCCAAACTAAATTAGAAGACTAGTCCAACAGGAAAACTTAAAAAAATTAAAATCACAATTTCCATTTTTTCCTGTCCACCTAAGGTTTGCATGTGAAATGACATTTAATCAGCTACAGTAAGAGTAGCGATTCAATATTCATCTGAAAAGCAGAGTATATTTGAGATTCACCGGCCATCGTCGGAGCAATGATTTTTCTCTTATCTGCCAATAAACGGACGAAATCTCAGCTGGCAAAGATTCCATCTTTGTCCCTCTAGCACTTGCGGGTACGGTGGGTGACTCATGCTTCTTTCTCTTTACCATTCATTCCGTCATCCATCCCTCTCTGTTTCTCCACTAATTCTCTCACTTTACCATCACCATGACTGACTTCTTTATTCCCCTTTTTATTAAACCTTAGAAATCCCCCTATTTTTAATTTTAATTACTCATTTTCTTCGAATTATGGGGTGCGCAACCTCTAAGCATGATGACTTGCCGGCGGTGGCACTCTGCCGTGAACGGTGCACCTTTTTAGACCAAGCTATTCACCACCGTTACGCTTTTGCTGAAGCCCATCTAGCTTATCTCCACTCTTTGAAATCCGTCGGCGGTTCTCTTCACCGGTTTTTCGAACATGATCTCGATCTTTCTACTTCATCCTCTGGCAGTCCTCTTTCTCCGGTTCTCAATCTCCCCCCTCATCGGAAAGGTGACCTTCCAGAATCTTCCTCTTCCCCTCCTCCTCCAGTTAAAAAACCTGCGGCTGCCATTCATCAGCGTCATGATTCTCACTCTAGTTCCGGTTCACACCTTCACTTCCACTCTGATTCCGAGGAAGATGATGATTCCGGTTCCGAGTCTTTGCATCACCCTACGAAAACCCCTACTCATGGTAATAATTATGGTCAGTTCACTTATGCTGATCATGAAACCCTAGGGTTCGGAGCACCACCATATCAAGCCGGTGGGGGTGGGGGATTCGGAGCACCACCGTATCAAGTCGGTGGGGCTAGTGGGTTCGGACCACCTTATCATGTCAGTGGGGGTCCTGGGTTCGGACTACCATATCAAGTCGGTGGTGATGGGTTCGGGCCACCATATCAAGTCGGCGAGGCTGGTAGTGGGTACGCAGCACCATATCAAGTTGGTGGAGGTGGTGGATTTATGCATATGAATTTCATGAGGAAGCAGACGACGCCCTCGGTGATCTATCATCAACGACCCATAAGTCCCGAAACTGTTCGTATGGGTGAAACGTCTTCGTCCTATTACCCTTTTACTTATCCCAATAGTTATAACCCTAATCCTTACAACAATTATTCGAATTATCCCAATTACGGTGGCGAGTTTTTTTCCTCATCGATTCAAAGGCCGTACGGTGTTTCATCTCCGCCAGGGCCGTCTGGAGCTGGGTCTTCATCAGCACCATCAACTTCAAAACCACCTCCCCCGCCACCCTCTCCACCTAGAAGCTCACCTTGGGATTTTCTGAACCCTTTTGTCACTTTTGAGAGTAATAATTACTCTACACCATATACGCCAAGCCGAGACTCGAGAGAAGTGAGGGAAGAAGAAGGTATCCCCGATTTGGAAGACGAGGATTTTGAGCACGAGGTTGTTAAGGAAGTTCATGGAAATCAGAAGTTTGTTGAAGGCGAAAACGAAGGCCACGGAGGGAACCATCCAAAAGCAGCGGCAGAGGAGGAGAGAGAGAAGCAAAGTGATTCGGAGTCGCTATACCGTGGGAGGCCAAGCGCATCAATGGAGAATGACCAGGTGGAATTTGAGGTACATGTTGTGGATAAGAAAGTGGTAGATGAGGAAGGGAAGTCGGGGCATGGGGGAAATGTTGCTGGGTTCAAAACTCGTGCATTCAAGGACGACTCTGACGTTGTGAAAGAGATTCAGGTTCAATTTGAGCTAGCTTCTGAATCTGGTAATGAGCTTGCTAAGATGCTGGAGGTTGGAAAGCTTCCCCACAATCGTAAGAATGCTACGTATCAAGGTACTTAGTTGTGCTCCCAAGTTTTATTTTTTATGCCTTCCACATACCTAGGTACTTCATTTTGATATCAAATTATGATTTTTGTTTTTTTGTTATTCATCATTATGCTCGAGAGATTTGCGGATGAGAATACTGTTTTGTTTGTGAATGAAGCCCAAGTCTTGCTGTTTCATAGTATATTGGACATTTTAGTAATTTGATTTTCAGGCAGTCAGTTAATTTTTAACTTCTATTTCTTGGGAACTCGTGGAGACAGTCTCTTCCAGGATGTTGCATGCAATTTCACCTTCATTATCTGTAGTGTCGTCACAACCTTCTACGTCAAAGAATGCCGCGATTCAGATTAATGATCCTACTGCTTCAGATGTGGAAGGAGATGTTAGTTCAAGGTACAGGAACCTTTCTTCAACGTTAAACAAGCTGTACCTCTGGGAGAAGAAACTGTATCAGGAAGTTAAGGTATTATTTCGTTATTTAGGTCTATTTTAACATTGTTTGCTATAAACGTACTTGGACGACTGCTGCTTTTTGGAGAGCAGTATTTATTGCTATAGTTTTTTTAGGATTCAAAATAGTGGCTTCCTCATCTGTGATTATTGTCTCATTACATCTCTTGGTGTGTCTTGTACATGGTAAATCAAGTGGTTTAATTGGTGCTTGTTATTTGATTCATTTGACGCTTTATGGACAATCTCAATAAATCTGTGATAATTCTGAGATGCAAATGCAATACATCTGAACTTCTTATCAATCTACTGTTATGTGCTAATTTTGAATCTTAACAGAAATGGTCTGTAAAACTTGTGTGTCTGGTGTTGCTTGTATTTTGCTTGTATTTTCTCTTCCTTGGAACTTTTGTAGAAGACATTTCCTCTGCAGAGGATTTGAAGTTTATGGGTTCCCAAGGAGCCTATTTGGATTGGCTTATTTTAATTGCTTTTAAGCCAAAATAGCTTTTTTAACACTTTGTGCTGTTTGGGTAAGATCAAAAAGTGCTTTTAAAGCCAAAAAGACACAAATAAGCAAAAATCCATATGTTAGAATGGCTAACTTATCTGCCAAAAGCTATAAGCGCATCTAAACAGGCTCTAGGTCTGCTTATCTGTTTTTTGATTCAATTTTGTATGTTATCAGTTATTGATTTGTTAACAAACTTAACTGATAATCAAACCAATAAGATTTCCGTCAACATTTAACTGTTTAGTAGTGCTTAATTATTTGGTTAACGGTTTAACCAATAATAAAATGTCTGCTAGGTGTCAACCATTCAGTTATCAATTAACTGATAACCCAATATCAATAACCAATACTAACATGTTTATGGTTCAATTCATCAGTTAAAACAAAATTTGCAACTCTGATTTCTAGCAATTTAACATACAATAGTTACTAATAAACTAACAAGATGTTCAATATATATCTTTTAAAAAGTAATAAACCACTACATATCATGACAATAGTTAGAAAAATTAGAGAAACTGTATTTTAATATTAGAGGAAAATAAAAATAAAAAGAATGAGAAAGAAGAATGGAGGACTTGACATTGGCTAGGCAACAGAAAAATGGACGAATTAACAACAATTTTCAGAGCCCTAATTTCGTCTTACTTTTCATTTTCTCTTTGATTTCATAATTAATTTGAAAAATTGAGTAATACTATCAGCAAATTTTAAATTTGGTTGTGATATATTTTTGGTTTGACCATTGTGTGTATTAAAAAGAAAAAGAGAAGTAAAATGAGGGCCACGTTTTTTTAATTTTACAACAACAACAATATATCCAATGAGATCTCACAAGTAGGGTCTGGGGAGGGTAAAATGTACGCAAATCTTACCTCTACCTCATAGAGATAGAGAGGCTTTGACCAGGGGAATTGATCCCTGGTTCAAGATTGGGGAAAGATTCAGCTGGTTCTCATTCTCCACTGAGCCAATGACGTAATTTATGAATGGGTTCCCAACTCAATTTTGTTTTATATTTAAAGGGTTTTACATTATAAATGCAAGGTTTGGGTGAAAGTTACTGGTTTCCATGAACTCACATGGGAAAGTGTAGATCCGCCCCTGCTCCTCTATCCCCCTTCCTTTTGTCATGGATAACCTTGATTGTTAGTTTTGTTGGGCCTTAAAGAGTACTTTTGAGTTTTTTTCCTCTTCCTTTCTTACAATGGGAATACAAAAATGTCTTTCCTTCGATTACATCATCCCCCATGTGCAAAGGTTGCTGTAGTTCGTGATGTAATTCGCATTAATGTCAAACATATGTGGAACTAATATTGACAGTGTTTCCTGTGATATAATACTTTTCCTTTGCTTATTGTGGCTGTGTTGCAGTCTGAGGAGAAGACAAGGGTGCTTCATGAAAAGAAATCTGAAAAGCTGAAGCGATTGGATCAAAAGGGTGCTGAGGCTCACAAGGTTGACATTACAAGGCAATTGGTTAAAAGTCTCTCCACGAAAATTCGAATTGCGATTCAGGTTGTCGATAAGATCTCTGAGAAGATAAACAAGATGAGGGATGAAGAGTTATGGCCACAACTGAATGTACTTATTCAGGGGTATGTCTTTTTGCTGAGTCTTATGGATTAAATGGATACCATTCGTTTAATGAGATATAAAAGAAGACTATCTGGATTGGCTATCATTAGATTTTTGTAGAAGCACTAGATGGAAGAGAAAAAGTATTGGTTTGCCACATTTTGATTACTGTTTCTGATTTGTATTCCAAAGTTATCGTAATGACATCATTGTATGCCTCCTAGCTACTGCACCATCTAAAGTCTTGTATATTGATCTCCCCAAATGATTTGAAGAAATTGATTGGATTCAAATGTGATGTTCTTGTTTCACCATTCATGTATCATTCCGGTGGATGAAAAGCGGTAGAGATTTAAGCTTTCAAAACTTTCGTGTGATGAGTTTGTCCAGCACTTTTATATTAAATGTTCTACCGTGGTAACTTCATTTGCAATATGGTAATTGCGTAAAACTGTTCTTCATGCAAAATTCAGATTGGCTTATTTATTCCTATTTTTTAGGGGTTAGATAATGTTTTTGTAATCTGAGAGACATCCTTTTAACCCTAGTTTCTTTTGATGCAAACATGGTACCAATTGGTGGAGAAGACTGGGTGTCTTTGATTGAGAACCATGTATTTTTGTAGGTCTTCTACTTTTCGGTATAGCACTTATACAGGCGAGGTTTTTTGTGCTCCCAGTTTTTTTTGAATGTACTATAACTAGCTTTGTTTTCTTCAAAAAAGTTTGACTTGTTTATTAGGATGTGGAAGCTCTGACCTACATATTCAGCTTTCACAAACACACATTATACTCTATTTATCAGAAAGTCAAAGGTGGATGAATGTATAGTTGTTTGTGAATTGTGATACTCCTGAAGAGAAATTCTTGCTTTCACTAAAATCTGTATGCAACATCTGGAGTTGCAAATGCATATCAGTTACAGCTGGGCAATCTCGTATGGGATGCTGGGATTTATCTTGACATAGTCAGATCATTAAGAGATTTTTCAGCTGAACTTTTATGTATTTTAGGCCAAATAGTTATCTAATGCAAGTTTCTCTTATGTGGATTCTCTATGTAGGTTAAGTAAAATGTGGAAAGCCATGCTTGAGTGTCATCGTAACCAATGCCAGGCTATTGGAGAAGCCAAAAGATTAGATGCCATTGCATCTCACAAACACTTGAGTGATGCTCATCTTGAAGCCACTCTGCAGCTTGAACATGAGCTTTTGAACTGGACTTTGAGGTTCTCTTGCTGGGTGGATGCACAGAAGGGCTATGTAAGAGCACTAAACACTTGGCTCATGAAATGTCTTCTGTATGTGCCCGAGGAAACAGCCGATGGAAGAGTTCCCTTCTCTCCAGGCAGGATTGGTGCTCCCCCAATTTTTGTCATCTGTAATCAGTGGGCTCAAAGCATTGAAGGAGTTTCTGAGAAAGAGGTTATTGACTGTATGCGAGATTTCGCGTCAAATGTCCTTCAGTTCTGGGAACGAGATAAACATGAAATGCGGCAAAGGATGATGGTACACAAGGATATGGAGAGAAAAGTGAAGAACCTTGAGAGGGAGGACCAGAAGATACAAAAAGGGATTCATGCACTGGACAAAGTACTCATTTCTGGTGATGAAGCTGGTGGTCTCTCATTAAATAGGCATGTTGTTTACCAGAGTGACACAAGCAAAAGTAGTAGCCTTCAGGTTGGTCTGAGACATATTTTTGAGGCCATGGAAAGATTTACCGCCAAATCCTTGAAGGTGTATGAGGAGCTTTTGCAACGCATTGAAGAGGATGATCTGGCTTGAAGAGCATGAGAAATTGGTACGGCGCACTACCTTGGAAAGGTTATGTCTTCTGGTGGTCTGTTATTATGCTACTGCTGGAGGTTGTTGAACTTTCAGACAGGGGACAATGTGAAATGGAGCAACAGAAGCCTTGTTGGCTTTCTTTGCTCTTGCTGTAGCATCATCTCAGCTTGACAGTTTCAGTTTGGAAGCGGGGCTTATGTCAGATGTAATACCTGGTGATGTGCCATTTGAGGTTGTTGCAATGGGATCTTTTTGCTGATGTCAGACAGATATTCTTGAATCTCCTATTTCAGAAGTCTCCGTGGATCTTGAATATTGCAGTAATTGATGCCTCAGCAAGTATCCTGTTTTCAGCATTAGGGCTCGGTGTCAGGCTAACTGTGAACCTGAGACGAGGGATTAAATACTCCAGGATAGGCACCAATCCTCAAGTCACTAATGTGCTAACCAGAGGTGACCTGAACTAGCGGAGATGTATATATTATGAAATGTCATGCCTCTGTTACGTGCGGGACTGTGAGTATTTATGGTTGGAGAAAGTATGACATGCTATGACTACCTTGGCGCAAAGTGGCATGGTGGGTGTTTGCCCCATTGGTACCACCGAGGCTTCAAGTGCGGCCTGCAGGAGGCCAGCTGGTCCCTGCGGCAACTTAGGCAGCAACCGACTATATTGAGCCAGACTGGGAAGTCTGCTCCTGGAGCTTCTATTGGGTTGGTATTTTGAGAAAATAATTGTTAAGCGACATCTGAGCCTATGGTAGGCATGTTTGTGTACAGATGGGCTGCATTCTTGTGATGAATGCAAATAAGCAAGGAAGGGTGGCATCTGAACTGCAAGCAGAGGCCATCTAAAGAAAAAAAATGCGTGTTGAGCTGTTTGTTCATGGCTTATGGTGCTTTGGGTATTTCCCAGTTGGATCTATACTACGCAAGTGGAACAGACGAAGAAACTGTTTGGTAACTCAAGTCATTGAGATTGCTGGTTGCCTGGCACCAGACCTGCCCGAGAACAGAGAGATAGTACTTGTAAGTTGTATTCAGATTGTTCTTTAAATTCTGGTAATAATCTGTATCTTAAATTCTGTGTATATAGGAGTGGATAGATGACCCAAATACATTTTTTTATGATAGATATGTAGCGCATTCTCTCTGACGTAGGACCAGTTATAATAACAACACCGAAGTATGACATTTTGCGATAATGTTCAAATTTATTCGGTCATTGTCTTAAATTCATCAACGCCCATCTGAATCATTTCTTTTTTCTTTTGAATTGAACAGTCCACTTTATTCTGTGAAGCCTCAAACGTAACGTAGGTTCTGCAGATCTCCCAAATAAGAGTAGTAATAAGTGAAAATATATATGCAGGAGCAACTGTTACATGTGTCTACTCAACACGGTAGGTAATTAAGACAATATTGAATTGAAATATACTTCATCTTCACTGGTGTAGAGAGGCCTTGCTATCTACCGCGTCATGGAAGAGTCGAGCTGTTAACTTAAATAGAC
>JAOTQR010000001.1:37485337-37510250 GCA_025774065.1 Solanum ossicruentum | reverse complement strand
AACGGATCTTGCCACCTTTAGATATTGAGTTGGACTAATTTGATGATAGTCTTCTTTGAGGCAATTGGAATCTTGGCGAAGTATGTGGATCTATGGATGAGATAGCAGAAACATAGCATGATACAAATCAAAGTCACGTTACTCGTCGTCATGCATGCAATTGCTTTCATTATTTGTATGAAACTGAAGAAAGTGCACGAGTGCCATTTGTGCAAGTAGTTGTCAAGATTCTTTTTGTCTCTACTAAGAAGAATATAATATCGTAAATTACTTGTATACTAAGACTCTCATTCACTGTGTACAGAGTTATCAATCTTTTTTCACGTCTGCATTGACAAATTTTGTTTTATCTTTGAAAGCTGGGACAGCTTTCTGTGGATCTCACCAGGCATTTGGTTGACAAGATCCAAGAAAATTGGCAACAACTAATACCCAATCGTGCAATTGATTTAAAAATAATACTCCTATTTGTGCCAAGTAAACACTAGTAACTGGTGCCAAGCACTGCTGGCGGGGGGGACAGAGCACAAACATCAGATCTTCACCTTCTGGGTTCTCATAAATTGGCTGAAGTGCACGAGTGGCTTTTATGAATGCAGAGTTGTCATTATTCTTTTTGTCTCAAACAACAAGATCACTCGTAAAGGTATAGTTTCCTAACACGTTTACAAACACCCAACTAGCTAACATGCCACCGAGAAAAGCTAGTTGGGTGTTAGATCTAGATCAAAGTCGAGTCCTTCTCTACAATTCTATATATATATCAAACAAGAGCAGGAAGAAGGAGCACAAGTTGAAAACTTAGAATTGTTTGGAGCTTCCAGTATTGAAAAAACATAATGGCCCCCTTATCTTTGAAACCAAAAACCACCCTGAAGCATGCTCGTTCTAGCAGTTTTCCCTCTACATCTCATCCTATTGTGTCTCAACTCGATGCACACTTGTCTAGAGTGAAATCATCTTCTGAGGCTACCGCTTCCAGCCTTTCGTCCTTCACCAGCAGATTAAGTGATGTTGAAAACTTATTAGATTACACGGAAGATGTGATTCAACTACCACAGGTTCAAGCCAAACAAGATATATTGGAGGAGTTATTAGAGGGGTACCTCAAGCTGTTGGACGTTTGTGCCACCATCAAAGATCTCTTGTCGAATGAAAAACAAAACCAGCAAGACCTTCTTTCAGCTCTTCGTAGAAGGCAGAACATGGATGACATCTCTAGCTACCAAACATCTAGAAAGAAGTCGAAGAAGATGATCCAAAAGTTGCTTAAAGATTTGAAGAGTACGATGAAAGAAACTGTGGAGAAACCTGAAACATTGGCAGTTGCTAGCACGTTGAAGGAAGTCCGGTCAGTCACTCTAGGCCTATTTAAGTCCTTACTGTCGTATGTCAATGGAAACGGGTCTCAATCAAGTAATTGGTCATTGTTGTCCAAGATTATAAACTCAAAAAAAGAGGAAGTAGAATCATCCAATGAATTTGACAATGTTGATGCTGTTTTATGCTCGCTTCTGGGACATAATAAGACTAGTAAATACGAAGAATTGATTAGTCGGTTGCGAGAGATGGAGGCAACCATTGAGGTGGTTGAAGAAGGACTTGAATGTTTTTTCAGGCGTTTAATCAAAACCCGAGTGTCCCTCCTCAACGTTTTGAATCATCACTAGCTACTCAAGAATAGAAGGGCTATTCAACAATTTTGTACTACTTGTAAATTCATACATACAAAAATTAACTTCACATTTTGCAGCTACAGATATCTCACTTTTTGGGTTCACTTAATATATTATGTCAATTATTGTTTTTGTATGTATTTACTGAAAATAAGATCAAGTTCAGTGTTTTCCTAATTAAATCTTGGGTAAATAGTTAAAATGTTGAGTAAGTTGGCAAAGCAAAAGATTACAGCGTCTTGGCTACTTTACCAATTGAAACAGATTGCAAAATGAAAATTTAGAGCCTCGCAACGTGAACTAAATCTTTCGATAACTCCATTAAAACAAATATATTTGATTATGCAATCAATTCCATTGTTTGGTGTAAGATCAAGATCAGAATTACTTTCCTCTGGTGTACAAATTAACTGATGATGTGAAACAAAGAGTATACTTTGCATAGGCATAGGCCTCAAACTTTTACCAAGAATCAATCATGTGCTAATTTTTTATAGAAAAAAAAAGAAGTAAAGTTCCAATTATTATAACAAATATATTTAAAGTAGGTAAGAACAAGTCTTCAATCAATTTCTATGGTTCTAATTACTCTTATATGTTTTTAAAATTTGTCAATTTCTCACTTATAACAAAGATATAATGATTATCTAGATAAAAGGATATTTTTCAAAATTGAGTCGATAAAATTTTACCTAAAACTGATAATTATAAAAAAGGTATCCAAAGAAATCATTTATTAAGTAATAATTTGCATCTAGAAAGTTAAAACAAAATAAATTTTTAAAAAGTACTTATAAAGTTTATTTAAATTTTAAACCTCTAATTGAATTTCACTTTAGGCCTCGAATTATGTTGAGTTATACCCCATGGATCTTGGGTGGAAGCTTAGCTTCCTTATGGGTGTGCAACCTTGGATTGTTGATGCATATTTAATTTTTATAAATTCAAATAATGTAAAATATAATATATTGTAAATTCATCATATGCAAGTTTAATTCCCATTATTTTCTCAAAATTTATAAATAGTAGGTAAAAAAAAAAAATTTAGGGAAGCTTAATAATCACCTAAATTTTCTAAATGGAAGTATTAATTAGACGTTCAAACAGGGATCATTAGGTACGCGGTATGACCCGAAGTTAACCCATCCTAACTCACATTAGCCACAGCAAGGCCGAGGGTTTATTTGTTGCTTGAATAGTGATAGTAGTTGATGCTGCAGCCATGAAGCTCCTCAGAACCCTCTCTGGTACTGACTACTCTTCTTCCTCATATACTGATTCCGGTTCCTGTTCATTTGATTGAGGCGTTATTCTTTCTTTTTCAGGCCCCCAAAATCTACTCCTTCGAACTATAGGACGTCGATACTTCGCGGTCACACCGGAAGAGTACGCCAAGAGAAACTACGCCAACAATGAGTCTGAATACACCACTGTTATTACCTCTCTTAATTTTCAGAGAAAGTAATTCTCATCATTCCCTACTCCAATTTATTTTAGATTAAGCCCTTCATAATTCTTTTTTATTTTGATTTCATATGAATTAGGTATTACTTGTTGAGGGATGTTTATGATGACATGATGCTCGATGGAGTAAAGCCCGAGAGAGATACTTTTCATTCACTTTTTATTGGAACCATGAAAGGTGCTCGCTTGCAAGATGCTTTCTATTTCCGGGACGAGATGAAGGCTATGGGCTTGATCCCTGATGTATGTCTCCTTCCTATGATTCCTAACTCTTCTTCCTTCCTAATATATCTTAAAGCAATCCTTTTTAAGACCCTTCCCGGTATTTCATATCTCTTGTATTACTCACTTCTCATACTTGTACGTATAGAGCCACTGGCTCTTTTGATGGTTGATTTATATATAAGTTATACCCACCTTTAAAAGTATAATAACAATAGGGCGCTCCCGATATCACAGGTTACTTTGTACAATTTGTTGATATCTACCTGTGGAAAATGCAAAAATTCTGAACAAGCAGTAAGGGTATGTATCCTTACTTTGTCTTGCAGGGTCGTCCTGCTTTATTATTCTGAAATTATCTTGATTCATTAAAATAATTAATGCTGTTTTTCTTCTTTCTAAGTAGCTCTTGCAAGAAATGAAGAGATTTGAAGTCAAGCCTACTGGACAAACCTACATCTGTCTCCTCAATGCATGTGCAGTGAATGGTCGGGTAGACAGAGTGTAAGAAAGTTGTTCAATGATTGAAGCAGCTGTATCTATTGCTAATATACATTTGCTCATGCCTGCATGTGAAGGCTGATGTCTGTTTAGTTAGTTTCACTATTAGATCCTTCATGCATTAGATAATTTGGAATGCAGAACATATTTTTGTAATTAACCAGACATAGCACCATGATATAATTAGAGTTCATTCACTGAAGAACATCTGCTTGCTCAGTGAAATGATATTTGATTAATATGCTCTACTGGATGTAGAGCCTTAAACTTTCCTGCAGTCAACTTCTCCGTGCTCATTGTTCTTGTTTCAGTGTCATACTTCATCCAATCTTTTGAAACATGATGTTATGTGGTTTATTTTCTGCTAAATTCATAATCTTTGTTTACTCCGTCATCTGATTGGCTGCCCTTTCAACATTGCAGGTATGCAATTGTTCGGGACATGACTGCTGCTGGTCTTGGTCTGAATAAATTCTGCTATGCTGGACTTATAGCTGCTCACAAGAATAAGGAACCGATCGCAGATGATGTAACTTCTAAGGTGAGCAACAAGTGCATCCATGTGCTTTTAGAAAATTTCCATTTTTATTATATTTTGACTTATTAGATTTTGTTATTTCTTGGAGTAGATTATTGAGCTAGTTAAGCAGTCCAAGGGATGGTCAGCAGTTGAAGCTCCTGGTGACGTTCCTGTAGGGTCCATGATGAGCATCTCTGAAGAAGAACTTTACAATATCCCAACTGCTGAGTATGTTCTTCGGCGGGCATTTTTAGATAAGGGGTTGACAGTTTACCATGTTGCATTTCAGGCCTGTGCAGACCTAAAAAGTGTAGAGGTACCGTTCTTGACATCCACTATAAAGATCATTAGATGTGATTCAGTTTTGCTTTATTATCTCTGGCCCAAATCTTTCTGTTATTTTTTCCTGTAAATTATCCTGCATATACTTGGCATTCATTTAATTGAGTCATTCCAATTCCACATATTATCTGCAGTAGGCTTCACCCTCACCCCCTCGGATTAAATAAGTATCTTAAATAACCGTGTTCTAATATGAGAACAGATAAGATAGACCTGAAGTTGTCCAATTATTTGAATGCCTAGTAAATTTTATACATTCAAGATGAACATTCGTTTATTATAAATGGTCCCTTTTGGCTTTTGTATGGTCTAATCTTTATATGGAAGTCCTTTTGCAGAGACGAGGGAAAAGAGAAGTGAAATAAGACTTGAAGATTGAATTCAATCTTTTGAAGAAAACATTAGGATGATGTCATAATGGAATATTTTCTTGATAAAAATGTGTTTTAATGACACCAGTGGATCTTAAATCTGTAATATAAGCGAAGTCAGTCTTGTTAGGAAGTAGATCGAGGTTGAAGGTATTATTGTCTCTACTGCAGTAAAGTCATTGAAGACTTTGGTGATCAATTTTTTCCAAAGACTTTTTTCTTTGACAAGCAAACAAACATTTTCTTGAACCCAAAAAGATCAAAAAAGTTGTGCTGTGAGTAATGAGTTACATCAGGATACTTACGAAAGTGACAATTTCCTTTTCTGTGTCTTGGGAGTGTAAGTCATAAGAAACATCATGTGCTGGATTGTTGGTATTTCTTAGCTTATGCCTTGGAAGATCACATGTTTGCTGGAATGCTAGTAAAAAGCTAAAGAGGCTCAAGAAATATGAAACAAATATGGATGATCATTCCCATTTGTATATTTTGGACCACTTCGTTGGAAAGAAATAGTGCATTGTTTGAGGGGAATAGAAGTCACATACCTAGAGTGGAAGAACCAATGTCTGGATAGTGTATTTCTGCGTAATAGGAGTACGATAGAGATTATGAACCAATACTTGGATTTCTTGTGTCTGTTGGGTGGGAATATGTAGCTTTATCTGGTTAGCAGGATGCTTTGTCATGTACTGCTTATGTACCATCTTGGTACTTTATTAGTAAAAAAAAATTTACATTATCAAAAGAAAAAAAGACCAACCTTAGCAATTTGGCAATTCTCTGTTTGATCGTATGTTTCTCTTTCATGGCAGTCGATCGATGCACTTCATGAGATGCTTAGCATGGATGGTAAAGCACCTGATGTGTTCATTTTGATGCAAATGATGAGGTATTGTATTATATCCTCCTTTCAACCGTTTGACTCAATAAGTTGGTTAAAAGGGTTATAGTATCATAAATCTCATAATCTGTATAGAGGGGAGAGTAGAACCCTAGAAAGTATTTAAGCAACTTGAATTGTAGCTTCAAATTACTAAGTGATACATTATGTAATTGCGCCATGACGTTTGTCAGAGTTGGTTTCCATAGATGTTGCATTCAGTCTAAATGTTTCTTGACATTGGATGAGACAGGGTAGTCTTAGTCTCATCAGGCTCTGTGATGATAATTCTAAAGCTTTTTTCGTTTCTTTCATGGTAGGCATAAGCTTCATATCCTATGAATTTGTTATTGTTCGACTGAAATTTGAATATAACCTAAGGACCTCTATAAAAGCACGTATCTTACTTCCATAAAAAGAGCACATTCTGTGAACAACCGTACCTTATCCTTTACAATGAAATGGCTTTCCGGAAATCTTCTTGGACAGTGATCTTTTGATCTAAGACCTTCAAGCAAATCGAGATAAAACTACGTACTTTTAATTTGTAATAGTTCATTTTCCTGTATCAATATCTAGGTAAGTATAAACACTTAAAACCAAGAGATGATGTAGAAAGTGGCTCCTTGGTAAAAGGAAAAGAGGTGTTAAAAAACATGTGTTGGCTCAATGAAGTGGGAGGAGAAGAAGGTGGTATTAATAACCATCCTATTAACTTTTGGCAGTAGATGATCAAACAAAAATCTCCTCGCTTAGTTCCTTCTTGTGTCCAAATTTGGCATTTGTTGTTTTTTTTTATTTGCACCGGGTGTCCGAGTCTTAGAGCCCCGACTAATCTGGGGGTGCACAGGCCCTCGGCAAGGGGTTTCCCGCAAGTGCACTACGGTTAATCGGGTTTTAATCTAGGTTTTCATGCTTTTTATTATATTATATCCATTGACTGACTTGTTAAGGAGTATGTTACTTTTCAGCTATCTGAAGTATTTTTCTAGAGGTTGCTTTGGATTCATGATCATCTTTTGAATCCTATGGAGGGTTGGGCCACATGTATGAGCCTGTGAACTAAGTAACAAGTGTTAGAGCCTGTTTAGATTAGCTTATTTTAAGTGTTTTAAGCAGTTTTTTAGTGTTTGGGTAAATTAAAGGAGTGCTATAAGCACTTGATTTTAAGCTAAACTGATAAAAAATAAGCAAAAAGCCAATCCAAACAGGCTCTTAGTCATTGGAAGCATTGGACCTTTTTGTCTTGCTTCAGGGGAGTATGATCATGCCAAATTATATTTAGTTTCTTTTGCATTTTTCTTCATCTATAAACTTGTTCATTACTTTTACTTTAATAACATCACCAGTTATGCTGTCTTGGCTTCTCAGGTGTTGTTTGCTTTATGTGATTTAAATATGTAATCGGTGTTGTACTTCCAGAACATGGCATAAAGCTACTGTCGAACTTGCAACTCTATTATGACTCCTTGTACTGTTATTTTGGGATCTCCAGTTGAGTTTGAACCATTTAAAAACTATGTTAGATGTTCCTTGCGTCATTGGTTAAAGATGCACTCTAACAAACATTTTTATGAGTCCGTTATGCATCCCATGCACTCTGGGAATCCGGGTGCATAATCCAAGAAATAACTGAAACTTCTCAATTCAATGGTATTTCAAGTCTTATATGTGAATGAGGAAGTGTCTACAGTTCTAGTCTATCTTTGATTCGTTGGAAAATGGTTAGAGAATTTTTCAGTCAATAATTCATTTCTTTCGATTTGCCTCCATGTGTTTGTGCAGGTGTTATCTTCATTCGGGGGACCTTCAACGTGGTCGGAAAATTTTTGAGGACTACATGCATTCGGGAAGACCACCTATTTCTGAATTATATATAGTAAGTTCCAAGATATAATTAAGTTGCGATATAGTCTTGCCTCAGAAAGTTGGCATTCCATCACAACATAACACCACCATATTTAGGATTTTATACTCTTTATCTTCTAGCATCTGTCATCTTAACTCATGTATGGTCTTTTTTTAAATTGTTGGATAAAGAACTCATGCATGGTCTCTTTTAGGGATTTCAACCATTATGCAGCGACGACAACAACATACCTAGTAAAATTCCACAAGTGAGGTCTAGGGAGGGTATAGTGTACTCTGACCTTGTCACTACCTCATGAAGATAGATAAGCTATTTTCAAAAGACTCTCCGCTCAAATATTCAATCCTAAGTTAAAAAAAAAGAAAAAATGCAACTAGCAGCTAAAATGCAGAACAATATAAATTCTACTAGAGAAAAACAATACTAGTAGCAAAATAATGTAATAATTGAATTATAATAACACCACAACTAGTCTTATGCAAACCTTAAACTGTCGTAAGGCAAGACAACATTCTACCCGTACTAGTCTTCTGTCTTAATATACAATCTACACTCATTTCTATCTAAGGTCATGTCCTCGATAATACGAAGTTGTGTCATATCTTGTCTAATCATTTCTCCGCAACATTTTTCAGCTTACCCCTACCCCTATCTTACCTCTCCGTGTAATCCCTAAATCCAACCTCTCACACCTTCTAGTGGGGTGTCGACACACTTTCTTTGCGCTTGCCCAAACCATCTTTTCTCGCTTCTCTCATCTTGTCTACCCCAGAGGCTATTCCACTTTCTCCCAAACAGTCTCATTCCTAATCTTATCACTCCTAGTATGTCCACATCTATTTCAACATCCTTGTCTCCGCAACGTGCAACTTACAAACATATGAGGTCTTGATTGCATGTCGCTCCACTCTATATAACCACTGCCCTGTAGAAATTACGTTTAGGTTTAGATGGTACCTTCTTATCACACAGTATTTCAGAGGCAAGCCTCCATTTCAACCATGATGCTCCAGTGTGATACGTGACATCATCATCGATGTCCCCATTACTGTGGATGATGGACCCCATGATATTTAAAACTCTCTCTCTTGGGAATAGGCTAAGTGGCAAGCCTTACTTCCATGCACACTTCATCCATCGCAACACTAAATTTTCCATTCAAGTATTCTGTTTTGGTGTTGTTCAATTTGAACTCTTTGGACTTAAGAGTCTGTCTCCAAACCTCCAACCTATCATTAATTCTATCCCATGTCTCATACAATCAATACTATGCCATGTGCAAATAACATGCATCATGGTACCTCCTAAATAGATTATGTCAGCTCATCTATCACCAAGGCGAAAAAAAAAGGGCTCAACACAGATCCCTAATGTAACACCATCTCAACAAAAAAATGCTCTGAGTCTCTTTCGGCCATTCTATTTCGATCTTGGTTCTATCATAATATCCTTTAGTGCCTAATATACACTATTAGGACATCTTTAGCCTTTATACATTTCCAAGGGACATCCCTTAGAATTTTGTCATAAGCCTTCTCAAGATCAACAAATTGTAATATGAAGGCCCATTTTTATTTCCACTGCTTGTGATCGCCCCATATGAATTTGAATTGATTCTCTGACATGGACACTCATCTCTTGACCCTCATCTCTACCACTCTCTCCCATGCCCTTCATAGTGTGGCTTAACAATTTGATACACATGTAATTATTACAGTTTTGGATATCACCTGAATCAGTGGAGCCGTTTTACTCGACCTTCATTTGTCGGGCATTTTAAATGTCTTCAAAAAACATTAAACAATCTAGTCAACCATTCCATGTATCCTCGTCAGTGTTCTTCCAAAATTCCATCGAAATCACTTCGGATCTGGTCGCTCTCTCCCTGCTCATCCTACTAATTGCTTGTCTAACCTCCTCAACCCTAAAGCACCTGCAGTATTCAAAATCTGGAAGATTATCAGAGTATGTCTCTGTCCCCTTTTTCATTTAAGACTTTATGCAAGTATGTTTGGCCACCCTTTGCTTAATGGAGGTCTCGTCCTCAAACATCTTGCGTTCCTCATCTTTGATGCACTTTGCTTGATCCAAATTGCGAGCTTTTCTCTCTCTCGCTTATGCAAGCCTATATGATCTTTTATCACCACCCTTGTCCCCTAATTCGACATAAACATTCAAAAGTTGCCATCTTAGCGCTTGTGATTGTCGACTTTGCTTCTGTCTTCACGATCTTATAGATATTCTTAAGCATACTGAGATGGCCCACCATTTGATCTTGAAAGAGGGGGAAGAATATAGAGTCTTTGGGTGGTTTACGGAAGACTCTAGAATCATGTAGATAAGTCTTCTAGTCTTTAGCTTTCTCTAGACTTGTGTGGAGGATTCTAGAGAGAGACCAAAGTGTAAATACTTAGGGACTTGTATGTAAATATTAATTAGACTTTGACCCAGAGGGGGTCATTTGCATTGTTAGGCATCCAGAAATTATAAAGCATTCTCCAAGAGTAATACAAGCCATCTTTCTTACAAAGCTTTCTCTTGTCTTCTAATCTGGCGTTCCCTTACCGATCGAGTGAAAAGACTTACTTGTATTTGCAAGATCGTGAAAGAGTCGAGAGCAAATCGACAAGTGCCGCACAGGAGTCTTAGCGAGAGTTCTAATTCCATGGCAATATGTTTCTCATCCTCATCCACACACTCCAAGCACTTCTTATAGGCAACCTTCTTTGCTTCTACTTTGCCTTCAACTTCCCCTTTCTACCACCAATTTCCTTGAAGACCACAATTTAACTGATCGAAGTAATTAAAGTATTTGAGTAGGGAACTTCTCCAATCTGATTCTCGTTTCAATTTTTATTTGGCTGTAGACACTTGCTGAGGGAGCAATGGTCGGTTACACTCCCGAAGGGATGCAACTCGCTGAAGAGACACTGGTATGGTGTGTTTGTCTATGTTATAGCCATTTCACATTATGTCAAGAGTGGATTCCATATGATAAAGTTTTTCACTTGTGTAGGTAACTATGAGCTCCAGGAACATCTTCCTGGTTCCTAAATTGGGAAGTGATCTCCTCCTTGTTGCTGCGGGTGAAAAGGTGGGATCGCAGAAAAGGAGAAACCTTTAGCTCTTAGCTTACTCTTACGTTTCTCTTCTATATCGAGTTATTTTATGCTGTGTTTACTCTTTTCAGGCTGGTGGGTATACTGCTGCCAATCTGATATGGGACATGATGCAAGCTCGCAGATTTACGCCATCACTTGCTGCTGTTCGAGCATATCATGATGGCTTGAAGGTGAGTTTTCTTTACTTGCTGACAGATCTATTGGTTCTTCCATCACACTTGAGAAGAACAAGGCTAGGATTGTAGATTGCAAGCAACTCTTCGATGCTATAGACAGAGTTCTTGGTTGCTCCTGCAGTTGACAACTAAACTAATAAGTATCTTGTCCAACCAAGTTCCATAATAACCATTTAGGGTTTCATTTCCAAGTATATTCATGCCTAATGGTTTGTCTGGGACAGCGGTAAACTGCATGTGTTTACTTTCTTGCAATTTGATTTTGTGGAATGGGTTGATATAGAATGGTGCAAAACATTTAAAGTTCTGGTCCACCGGGAATAAATTCTTCAGCCAATATGCATCTGGAAATGTGGCATTTTCCTTATGGTGTATGTGGTCATAACTTTTGGTAATTATCTATGTATCTCAGCTTCGGGACATACCAGCTGATGATCCAAGACTGCAGCTAGTTTCTCAAACCTACAACAATCTGAGAGGGAGGTATATTTGAGTAAGGAGCTGGACGACCGTAGATAGATGACTGAGGCCATGCAGCAGTTACATTGCCCTGAACCGTAGGGTTCGTTGTACCCTACAGTGTCTTGTCTTTTCCTTTCATTCCATAATTTGGCCCATTTGCTCATGTACCCGGCTCGAGCAGATACACAGATTAATTGTCATGGTTACGAAGGTAATGAGACTTACCGCTAGTCACACTTTTTCTTGACTACATAATGCCTAGAGAATGTATAAACACCAAGTCTTTCACTAGCATCTTATATTGATGAATTTATAATTTTTAGATTTAAGGCAAAATTTATACATTTACTTCTTGGGAAAACAATGTGTTCATTATTTAGACAATCTCTTAATATTCAGATCTAGATGTCTTAATTTTAGCATGCATCCTAATATTGACGTATATGTTCAGATCTGGACGTCTTTGTTAGCGAAGATGTTGTTCATCTATTAATAAACTATTTTTTGGGTTATATAACTGCTATATTAGCTAGGAAATTATTATGTAAGCAATAAAAGAAGTAAAGAAGAAGAAGAAGAAGAAGTGGTGATGTCTAATGTTTTGATGGATTAGTAAACATAAAATTCGTAGCTAAACATTGGCGCCTAGGACTTTCACGAAAGTAAATTTCCCTATTCTTAACAAGCTTACCCGCTTTGGACAAAAGGTTGCGACGATGCGGTCTGAAAGCGTGATTTTATGGTGGTTAAATATTAAATATTTTTTGGTTGATTTTTAGTATGCTTGCAGAGGTAAAAGTTTAAATATTTTTTATTTAGGTGCATGTAAAAATTAGTTGAACTTTTCGTTATGTATGTGTGAATCTTTGTACGTAAGTTTGCGTCTCAGTTATACATGACTAAAACACATAAAAGTAGGCTGAAATTTCACATATGCTTTTTGAGCAAAAGATAATATTAGTTTGATCTTTAAAGTTCAATATCTAAACATACTCTAAATAAAAACACAACAAATCTAACAGACTCATTCAATTTTTAAATTTTTTTCGAGTTAGTGCTTTAGTCATGCATCTATGACTGAACTACAAGTAAAAAATGAACCCACAGGCATGTGAGTTAGAAAATTTTTGCCAAAAATTAATAGTTCTATTTTACAAATTTCAACATCCAAATAAACTCAAATTTGAAACTTAAGTTCTAGGTATTATAAAGAAAAAACCTCAATATAACCACAAATCTAACTAAAATTCATTTAGCACCTTTTCAATTTTTTTCGATATATTTTTGCGTACAGTCAACACATATTGGGCCTATTGTTATGATTAGTTGGGCCCTTTACACTCAAATTCATATAAGTCCAAATTAGTTCTTGTTTTTCAGGTTAATTCTTTGGTCGAAACTTATTCCAGAGAGTTCCGTCGCACCAAAATTGCTCTTCTTCGTATATCTCCGGTGGTGAAAGTTGCTCCTCTGCCATCTCCTTCTCCGGCAAAATTCACTTGTGCGTTCTCTTCTTAACCCTCGTTTCGTTGGTTTTTTGATTGGTGTTACGAGCCAAAACATATTGGTACTCGTTTTATTGGTCCCCGGCAAGTCTGTTCAAGGTGCGGCTCAATTGAAAACTATTTTTTCTTTAAAGAAGTTATATTCTCATAAATTTTTTTAAACATATTATAAATTAATTTTTTTCAGTTGTATATATAATATTTTTATACTATTTTATAAGACATTAATGAATATATATAAATTATTTAATATTACGTAAGAATACAATTATTTAAATTTTTTTCAATAGAATCAATTGTTACATCGTAAAATGTCAAAACTAGTGTTTAAAAAAAAAAATTAAGAGTTCACTTTATTGGATATTTCAATTGTCCTATATATATATATATATATATATATATATTAACAAAAATATTACCAATTAAACTTTTATTTTTTTATTTATATAATATTTCATAATTACACAAATTTAATATTATAATGCATTATCCCTATATTTTTTATTATTTTTTGGGCCTAAACCATTGTTTCTCTTGCTTTAGGGTTCAGCCGCCCTTGTCTGTGCCTTGCTCCTTAGGATTTTCCTCTGTTTCTGTTTCGCTCGTTACAATCGCCTTGCGTTTCTGGTTCAACTTCGCGACGGTGATTATCATTCTACTTTTTTTTCAGTTCTTTAGTTTGGGAACACTTACTAAATCCTTTTAACTCCAATTTTATGTTATAATTCTCTTTTATCTTAGTTAGTGATAGTTGATATCTCTGTAACTCCATGTTTTCCATCGCCGTGGTTTTTTGGCTACTCCTTTATTATTGATTCATCTTGTTTCCTTTTTTGTTTCAGCTTGTGTCTTTGCTGTAATACCTATACACAAAACTGTTTGTAATATGCTTTCAACAATGATTGAAAGCTACTTGTGTTCTTACTTTAATAGTAATTAGTAACCAAAACGACATACAATATTAGTAACTTTCTTATTATCGTTGAAATCCTGTTTGTAGATTTTGTTCTTCTGAGCTACACAGTATTTGGTGAATCCTAATATTAGTATGTGAATGTGGGTTACAGTCTTTTTCAACTTGTTAAAATTCTGATTGCTAAAAGACATTGGAAATTATTCTTGTAGCTTTGACGGACAAATTCCACTATAGCAGAAGATTTATCTGTTACGCAGAAGTGGTTTTCTCTTAAGTAGTATCATTTTTATTGGATGGGTGAGAAAGATTTGGAAATTGATGAAACAAGTCCAGCACGTTCAAAAGATGAGAGGGGAGATGAAGCTAAAACAGAAGTGCGAAAAGTTAAAAAGAAGAAGAAGTCTCTTAAAGAAGCTGTAAAGACGGAAAAGCATGGAGTTTGTCACGTAAGTAGAGTACCACCTCGTATGGACCACGTGAAACTTCGCCAGGTTCTTTCACAGTTTGGAGAAATTCAGAGAATATATCTTGTACCTGAAGGTTTGTTGAGTTCCTTGTTTTTTATGCTCTTATGCCTTCACTACTTTTCATTTGGTCAACATTTTCTTCACTATGCAGCAATTTTCCCCCCTCAGCCTGGTTGGCCTTACTAATTTGCCTTGCATACAGCTGCTGCTACTCAAATGAATCGTAAACGGGCAGGTGGGTTCCGAGGGCAAGCATTTTCAGAAGGGTACGCTTATATTGAAGTTTCTGTTAACTGAAATCAGACTATCTGTTATTAGCCTTCATTACAATGATGAATTCTGAATCTTGCATCTGCATGATTATGACATTTTTTACTGAAGGTAATTAAACTATCATCTATATCTGTAGGTGGGTTGAATTCACGAAAAAGAGTGTTGCCAAGAGAGTTGCAAATATGTTAAATGGTCAACAGATGGGTAAAGTAACGTATTTTCTTGGCAATGCCTTCATTTTCTTCTTGATTTTTTTCCAGTTTAAGGAATTCTCTTTAGACACTCGGGCTATTTACATAGCTTTCCAGCTGTTTGCTTTTACTTGGTTAATAGAGTACCATCTAGCATCTTGTAGTATGTTTGACAAATGTTTCTATTTTCTTTTTGAGATGGCTAGTTATTGTGCTTGTACACATTTTAGGGGAAACACCAATCATTCAGATACTAGCCATAATTTGGCTAAGTTACGAGTAGACTAACATTATTTTGTTGCATTATGCCATTTCTGTCAAAACAATATAATTTTGTTATCCTTGTTTATATTCTTCCGATTCAGCTTTCAACTTCTGTTTTTCTTTTATTTTTAGTGACCTTGACAGGTAATTGACTTTTCTGTCAAATTACTCTTTGTATAGGTGGAAGGAAAAGGTCATCATTCTATTATGACATTTGGAATATCAAGTACTTGTCTAAAATCAAATGGGATGATGTTACTGATGAAATTGGTATGCTGTTTTTTTTATTATTATATATTGGGTAATGTTGCAGTCCTCGATCTCCATTCACCTCTTAATTGATTACAAACATTTTGCAGCACAAAGGCATGCAGTTCGTGAGCAGAAACTAGCTTTGGAGCTTTCTGCTGCTAAGAGGGAGCGTGATTTCTACCTTACACAAGTTGATAAATCTCGTGCTTTAAGTTCTATTGAAGAACGAATGAAGAAGGTCAGTGATACAATCTTTAATGGATTCTGTAGCATGGAAGTAGTTGTTAAGCAGCAGTGTTTTGAACTCCTTCGATTGAATTTCTTATTTACCATCTCTTTTATGAGTTTTTATTCTTTAAATAGTAGGTTACAACGTGAGATGCCTCTAGCTTTTCACTGATAAGCTCTGATGTAGATTGCTAATTCATCGATTGATCTCTTTTATGAAATCTAAAAAAGATATAGATGTTACTTTTTTGTGTACATTAGAAAAAGTCTCTTTTCCTCTCCCCGAACTAATATTACTTTATTTTAGGTATTCGACCAATCTGTTTCATCTTACCTTAGCTCCATCTTTACAGAAACAAAAGGTGCAAGAGGAATCTGGGGTAAATTCTGATTTCCCAAGTGAACAACTTGCGCCAAAGGTGATACGACAATTTCCCCAGACAAAACCTGTGGCAGATCAAACTGCTGGGAAAATCAAGCCTAGTCTGTCTAAGGACGTTTTGGCTTGGGTAAGTTCCATTTCTACCCCATCTACAGCTGGTGAAAGAGATGTTCTGACAGAAGCTGCTCTTCATTTTTTACAGGTATTTGGTGGTCAATGATAAGGGCGTAGGAGTTCCTACATTTCAGAAATTATGCTTGCCAATTTTTCCAACCACACATGTAATTTTGTCACCTTCAAAAAAATTCATCTAGACTGTTATTAGATGTTGGCATTATTAGAGAACCGTGGTAATATTTCATCTTTATTTGCAGTTGATTGTAGATGTCTTGTTAAATGTATTTGTAGCCTTGTTTAACTTTTCTAATTTTAAATGAATTACTGTATGAAGCATAGTAGCTACACTTCTTGAACTGAAGGACTATACGATTATTCAGTCTCCAAGGCAAAAAGTCCTGACTACTTTCCCCTCATGCCTTGTGAGATAATACTAGTTTTGCAGCAAGGCTAATCGCTCAACGTGTTAAGTTTCTTCTTTTTTCTTGCACAAACTCTTTGGATCAACATAGCCAAATTGAAGTTGTTTTAAAGTGGGTGGACTTGCAAATTTTCACGGTCGAAATTGGGTGCATGTGGCACTTACCCTCATAATCACTTTAGGAAGCACAAGTGAGCTATATTTTAAGTTGCCTAAGAAGACAATTTGGCTCTTTCTTTTCTCTTTTTTTCTTTCACCATCAGGTGGTGTTGGTATTTCCTTGATCTGGTCTTTTACATATGTTTAGGTCTTTTACATATGTTTAAACTGAGCATTTATTTGAATGGAAAAATTACAATAATATACAACTTAAAGAGAAAATATTACAGTCCATATCAACAACAATAACAATATTATATTACCCCATGCTATATTACCCCAGTGCTTTAAAGACTTTCGCCCATGTTACAGTCCATTTCAATATGAAAAAAATATTTACATTATAAGCTTTTTATTTACATCATCGTCATATTTTATTTTAAATATTTTTTTATTATTCTATATTGATTTTTAGACTTTTGTATTTGATAAACGTGTAATGTGTACAAATAGTACATATTTTTTCTTTTCAAAGAAGTGTAATGATGATCTAACATGAACAAGACAATACACAATTTAGCTTCCCCAAGTAGGCTACTGTATAATTTTTGTTAAAAATTGGGTATTAACTTTTTTGAAATCCCAATAGAAGATAAACCTTCCGTATTCCTCACAATTACTCCTCTTTCTTCTTCGTCTATTTGGCCTATTTTTTTTAGCGTTTCTCTTTTCTGCACTTGCTTAATCTGGTTAATTTTGCTTTAATTTCTTATTCTTTCAGGTTCTATCAGTTTTTTTAATTTGAGAGACAAAACTCTCGTTCGAAGAAGCTCCCATTTAAATGTTGTTTTCATTTGTTTGAATAGCACACTTTTCCCGACTTTAATCTATTTACTCCTTCTCCAGCTCGCAAAAAGCGGGATGACGAGGGAGCGTGAATGTTGTTATTCTTGATTCTTTCAAAAAATAAAAGGATTCAGTCGTTGATCCTTCGAAGAGAAAAGGGAAAGTTTTTGTGATTTTGCTAGTGTAACCCATTTTCATGGGTTTGAATGCCATTTTTTCAACATTCAAAATAGTGTTTTTTTTTTTGACTCTGTGGTTTTTTTTTTTTTTTGGTTTGTATTTTATGCTAGTAAGTTGTTTCTACATTTAATTGTTTGGTATTTGTTTGAGAATTAGTTGTTTTTGTTTTTTGACTTAAGATATGTTAGTAAGTTTGTTATGGAATTGATTTTTTGTTTGAGAATTATTTGTTTCTGTTTTTTGGTTTTAACCTATGTTACTAATTGTCAGGGAATTGATTTTTTATTTGAGAATTATTTGTTTCTATTTTTTGGTTTTAGCCTATGTTACTAAATTTGTCATGTAATTGGTTAACCTGTTGGTTAAATGTTGCTTGCAAACTGCTGTTACATGTTAGTTGATTTTTTTGGTGCTATTCCTTTTTGCTGAAGATTGGTTGTATTTCTTCGCAGAATTTTCAGTGTTATATTTTACCTGAAATTAATAAATTTTTTTGGTAACATTTTTTTGGTTATTTTCTTGCAAGGGAAATAATATTAGAAATTGACAGTATTTTATTTTTATTTTTGGGGTTAGTGTCTGATCAACATTGCTCTTTTTTGCTGGTGAATTTTTTGCTGACATATGTGGGTTATATGTCATGAGTTTTGGTTATTTTAGTTTTTTTTTTTTGGTCGAAAGTTAGTTGAATTTGTTGGTTATATTTTATTTTATAGTGATTGTAACCTATATACATGTGTTTTTGTTGAGTACTACTCCGAAGGCTAATTGAATATTCCGGCTTGTTTCATAAACCTGTATCTCTTTCGGTTGAGATATGACGCATTGCTGTGGGAGTATGGGAGTCGAAAGATAGATGATAGAGCTGTTAGTAAAAGCGAAGTCATTGGCAAGGTTGTTAGTCATATCGGGGGTCCTAAAGTGGCAAAGGAATACATCCCAGTTAGTGATCATGTGGGTCCTTCAAAATTGGTACCTACAGTGAAGAATTAAACACTTTACTAGCATATTTTGACTTTTAAGATATTTTATGTAAATGTTGACACTTTATATGTTTTTGTTAAGACTTATGGGTTTTTTTGTACTCAGAATTATTGTTTAATGTTGCTTATATTTTTTGTTATATTATTGGTTGTTATGATCTGTTACTCAACCTATTTAAAGTGTATAGTGTGAAAATTTTTCTTTGTTTTATTAAAACTAAGACTACACTGTAATGTTCTATTAACACTAAATTATTCCTAAATAGAACCAAGGTTGTCTTTACATATTTGCCTCATATTTTAAAGAGATTTTGTTTATTATTTGTTGTGTATTTGGTTATAGTATTATTTTTTCTATGGTAAGATAATGTTTTTGTGTTCTCTTTTTTTCTTTCAAAAAAAAAATAACATTGACATGTAAATTTTATTTTACATATTTTCAGAATCTTTTTCAGATTTTTGGTATAATCTTTTTTTTTTAAGTAAAATTGTTGAATTTTAAGGTAACACATTGGTTTAGGTGAAAGGACCTTCACTTCATATAGTCAGACACTCTTTTTTAACATAGTTTCAACCAAAACAAATCCAAACAATTGTCTACCCAATGAAAATGGATTTAGCAAGATGATACCAACCTTGACTTGTAAATTTCACCTTACAATTCAACTTGTTCCAGATATTTGATTTATTCTTTGTTACTTTCTTGGTATAATTATTGGATTTTATATTAACACAATGGTTGAGCAGGAAGAACCTTCACATCTTATACTCATACCAACTTTTTAACATAATTTCAACCAAAAACAAGCCAAACAAAAACTATGCATGATAATTGATGATAAACAATAAATGAAGAATATAACACATAACATAGATGTGTTAGTTTGGTTGCTTTTTTCGATTTTGTACACAAAAGTTGTTGGAGTCATTGGTCAATATACATTGTACAATGATGTAATGTGTAACTTTTCTTTCTATAATTATTAAATATATTAAATGCTGAAAGAAAAAAAATTAGACAAACTTAATACAAGCCATCGGTTATTTGTGTCAATTATCACTTTTTGGCACTTTCCAAGGTAAAAATTCAATGTGGGAAAAAGAGCATTTATTGTACCTATTTTGACTACACACGTTTTGCTTTCTATTTTTTTTTAAAATTTCATTTAGCTTCTTTCATATATATATATTTTTGTAAATAAAAATTGATCTTTCATTGTAAATAATTTTTTGTTACATTTTAAGTTAATATTGTCTTTAAAATGTATATGTTTAAGTATTCTCTTCAATTGACATTTGATTAAGTCTAACTAAAACGAGATCAAACTAACACAATAAATGCACTGGAAGAAGAGAGATGATTGAAAAGAATGTGATGTTACAGTAGTAATATTACTTAAAGAAGAAAGATGGGAAAATGGTTTCAGAATTTAATTTATATCCCTATATATGTCTACTCAAACTGCATCAATGTATAATTTATATTCTTTGGTGTATTCACGCGGATTGTTAGAGTTGGGATAAAAAAGAAATTAATGATGTTTCCAGCTTCCATCATCACATGGAGAACAACCCTCTTGAGCAATGTCAGTAATTTGAATGCCAGTGTCATAAATCACCCCATTTTTCCAATCTGCTGGCAGCACTGATTTTGCCCAATACCACTTGCCATCGTACCCTGCTGTCACTACAAACCTAAACTGCAATGCACCACTTGGCACTCTGCTTGTGTCCCAAATTGCTCCGTGGTTTCGACTCAGGAAGTTCCAGTTCGATGATCCAACCTAAAACATCGTAAACGATGTATTAATTCGAACATCAAGATGGGAAAAAAGGGACTAAGGTTTTTTGGTTACCTGGGCGACATCAGCACTAACAATTTCAGTTTGACCACCTTGGTAGAATACGCTAATTGCTAGATAATTTGGCTTCTGGCTTGATTCATCTACTCGAACAGCCAAATTCTTGCCTTTGTAATCACAAGGAACTCTGTCCCATTATTAGTATTAGTAATATAGTATATGCCATCCATATCATTAATTGAAATTGGATTAGAATTAGACTTGTTCAATTGACCGTTACTGTTATAATTATGAACATGTCTGGTACAGTGGGGCATCCAAATGTCAAATTCTACAAAATAATAATAAAAATATGTTTTGGTAGTTGTAACGAAACCACCAAATATAACACTAACACAGTGTGCTGACAAGAAATTCAGACAAGGAACGTAGGCTCCATTAAACAGAACAATTATTATCCTAAATTATTTTTATAAAGTCATACATATCCATTTTCGTTTGTTTAAATTGCAATTCTGAAATATATTTCAGCACTAACCTTTTGTATTCGACATCGGCGATTCCCAATTTGAGAACGTCTTTTTCTTTTCCCTGAATGGCCATAGCTATAAAAGCTCTGCTACTGATCACAAAATCGGTCTGGTTATTCGTATTTAGATCAGTTACCATTACAGTTGTCCCGTGTTTTGAACAAATACTTGCGTCCTTGCATCTCATCTGCAAATCAGACAAATTTATTAGTCTTCTTAATCATCAGAAATTAAATTTGTAATTGATAGAGAAGTCAATTAACCTGATAACAAGCACCACAACCAGCACCCTCTTTGTAAAGTCTAGGAACTGCTGCTGCAAGTCGACCTCCATTAAAACCTATTGCTAAATTTCCATAACCACACGCACCAGCTACAAAAAAAAAGTTGGATTTAAAAAACATACAAAAGTATGTTATAGACTTAATTTTAATTGAAACTAGATAAGTAGGCTTACAGAGAAGAGCAGAAGCACTTGAAAAATAAGCAACTTTTGATTGGTGAACACAGCGATCGCAGGCTGTGACGGAGGAGACAAAAAGAAGGAAGAGAAGGAAGAGGACAGCCATGTTCTGTTTTTAAGGATTTGAATTGTTTTGAGTTAGTAAATGGTGAGTGATAAGGGCCCTTTATATAATAAATTTGAGAGAGTGGAGATGGATGAAAGGGGGCTAATTAATTCTTTTTTTTTAATTTTTATTGTTGTTAGAAAGTAAACGAGTAAATAACCGAAAAATAGATAATAATGCTCAATACGCGGTGAATTATGAAATCTAGACTAAAATGAAAGGAATAATGATGAATGACTTCTGGAGTGTTTGCTACCAAGGAAAATATATTAATATTTGACTTATCATAGTATCTTTTTTAAGGAAATATGGTGTATGTTTTTCAAAAAGATGCAATTTTTATATAGCACCTTTTCATATTGAAATGTTCTGATTATTTAATGAATTATGATTTTATCGAAGGGTTGTAACTTTTCTCAAATATTGTGATTTTTCTGATGAGTTGTAATTTTTCAAAAAAGTCATGACTTTTCTAATAAACACAATAAGCATCTATTCATAATATCCTTTGTTGACTATAAGTAATATGTTTTTCCTCATTTTTCCAATATAATTTCTTCCCTCTTCTTCTTACACTTTAAATAATTCGACTTTGTTGTTCACCAAAATTTATAGTAACGCTTGTATTTTGGGGGGGGAGGGGGGAGGGGTTATTGTTTTTGCGATTGAATAACGAATTAAATATATATAAATTTGAGATAATATTTTTTAACTAAAGCTTTTCATATAAAATGTTAGATTTCTTGGTAGCAAACAGAGCCTTATTATGGATTGGAAGACAACTATAGTGGGAATGGGACAGTTTTTGACCAGCTGCATATGAAACATTAACAGCTGTGCAGTGAAAACACACTAATACCCATTCTATGGCTTCTTTTTCCTTTCAGAGTAGGACATTTTTGTTATTTTAATTATGAATGCGTTTTATCTAAAATTTTAAATTGGTTACGAGAGTATACTTTTATTAACTTGTAGGTTTTTAATAACTCTATTTGTGGAAGCCTCCTCATATGGTATGAAAGTTGAATTCTGATGAATCCTCACCATACAAAATATATTGTTGAAAGATTAATTATTTAAAGGATGTTAATTTTGTGTCTGATTATGAAATAACTACGCATTATCTCTATTCTCTGGATGGAGAAGGACGTGCCTAAGGCCACCCAATTGATTTTCGAAATTTTTTGAGTCGAAGTCATCAGAATGACCGGCATCTTTTATATTCAACCACGTGTCTTAGTCTAGCCGATCTACGTTTATTTGAAACTAAGGCAATATTTTGTTCTACATTAATTTTTCGCATGCAAGCTATTTTATATATATTTAGTATCAAACGTACTTAAAATTGCTTATTTAATGCATCGAATATATGTCATCGATTGAAAGTATTTATTCTTGTTTTGATTAGAATAAAAACAATGTAGAGAAATTAAAGGGTGAAACATCTTTATGTGTTTGCGCGTTTCTCCCTCAAAAGTGAGAAAAAAATTGGCCAAAGTTTACTTGTCATGACGACTTTCTTTGGCATGTTATAGTTTAGATTACTTGCTTCCACAAAGGAACAATAAGAATTGGTTGTATTAGGAAAATCAACTTGTATTCTTTTCTTAAATAGAAGATATTCCAAAGATGAAAACTAAGAAGTACAAGGCTAATAGAAAGTCACTTTTAGAGGTTACTTAATAAAATAATACTAAATGATATTGCTTCAGAATGTGTAGGTGTACAGATAGGATCACCATCATAATCGTAAAACAAACATAATAGCAAACAGCTTGCTTTTGGACCCCTTTCTTGTTCTTTTCTTTTAAAGAATTAAAGTAAAGGGACTTTTTGTACAGAAATATTCCAAACTTAAATCAATTTAAATTGAAGTTTACAATTCACTAATGCAACATTTAACCAAGTTGGTTGTCATGAGGAAACAAGACAAAAACAAGGGAAGAAAGAACCCAAAAATTGACGAGGCATTGGATGGGCCACAAATTAATTGGCTCTCAAAAGTATAGCCAGCTTCATACTTTTATGTTACTATCTTCTCAAAGTCTAAATCCTCTGTCTGACTGTTCATACCTTCACTTGATTATTACTCATTGCTTTATGAATTCTGTTTTTGGATCTTATGATATATGACTCAGCATTTGATTTTCTATTTAGTTAAACTATGTGCTTTCATTTTTTTCATAGTAAAAAGATTGTTATATTCGACTCTATTTATACAACTATATTACCATCAATTTTGTGAACGTTCACAAGCAATGGAACCGAAATGAAGATTTAATTTGTTTAACCATAAATCATAAAGATTATAATCAATCTGACTAATTTGGATTGTGCACCGTGCAAGGCTTCATTCAGGGAGAACACTCACGGCCTATTAAAGATTTTTCATACCTAAAACTCAAATTTGAAACATTAAAAAAATAAGAACTTCATCCATTGCATTATATCCTTTCATGTTCCCTTAAGAGTTACTAATGAAACAAAACCAAACTAAGCCTATACATGAAAGAAGTTATTTACATTACTCCCTTAAATCTGTATCATCCTTTTGATTATTATTAAATTATTGTCCTAAAAAATATAAAATAGTTAATAATCTCATTAAATGAAGGATTGATATTTTTTTTAAAAAAAATCAATAATTTATTTATTTTACACTATTTAAAAAATCAACAATTTATTTAATATGAATAAAAGGAATATTAGATACAATTATAAATAACTATAAAAGAAACATGAAAATAAAATATTAAAATACATGAATATTAATTTTATATTACCGATGTATAAAAGCTAAAGTGCCCCAAGAACACCAAGTGAGCCACGCCACGTTAAATTTCCCACGTATTCTTATTTCTCATAATTTGTGCGCATAACAGAAACATATATTTCAGCAATGGCGCAGCCTATCTTGACCAATGGTATCATCTTCTAAACTTGACATTTTACCTTCAAATCTGTATTTACTTTAAAAAAAAAAAAAAAAGAGGGATTGACCGAGCACGTATAAACACAAAATCCATTAAATAAAGTCACCTAAAGTCAAATGCGTTCGTACTACTAAAAACATACTCTCTCCGTTTATTTTTAGGATAGGAAGGAATAAGCACGCACCTTTTAAAATTAAACTATTTATATTAATGTACTTTCTTATATTTATGCTCCTTTAATTAATTACAATTATCTATTATTAAAATTTGTGTATTAATATTATATTGATGTTAACACCCATCTTATATACCGATAGAGAATCCCCTAGAACACCGATAGAGAATC
>JAOTQR010000001.1:37438891-37471022 GCA_025774065.1 Solanum ossicruentum | reverse complement strand
TTAAGTTTAGATTAATTCTTGATTTTCGAACAATTTTTTAATTTTTAAATTATTTCTTTAAAGTCGGTCATTTTTCGATATAACATACCTTATGTCAAATTTCAACATAACATATATAAATATGATTTTTAAAAAATGTAAGTTTATAACTTTATTCATGAATTAAACTTTAATTTAAAATTAGATTACTAACAAAATCATATTAGTGAAAAAATAAACATAGAATAGATAAGATAGACAATGTAAAAAAAATTGTATGAAATCACGTGAAATAAAGGTTGAAAACGAGAAAGAAATGAAAAATAAATATTATAAATAAAAACAATTTTTTAAAAAATAATAAAATAATAAAAGTACAAAGAATTTAAAATAATACAAACAGAAATAAAAATAAAAGTAATAAAAGTAAAAAGAATTTAAAATAATAAAAAATAGAAGTAATTAATTTGTAATTGCATCATGCAATGACCAACAATTTACAGCCTCTTCTTGTGAATTAGAAAGTGTAATTACACCTATTAATTATACCGAATTACCTGATCGTTTAAACAAATCAAATAATGTAATTTAATCCTAATTCAATTAACATGGTGACTTTCCAAATAGGCTCTCTATGGTGAGTTTACGTATTTCCTATGGTATTTTATTATGGGTTTTTTCACTTTCATTGCATCTTTCTTTTTTCTCAATGTGCTTTGAAATATTTTTAGTTAAATTAAGAGCTATAAAAATCACCTCACTGATTTTCAAGATAGGAGTAAAGTTTGCATAAACTTTATATTCTTTAGACTTTAGTTATTCTCACTTGTGAAAATTACATCAAATATATTATTATTGTCGTAGTATTGAATAGATAAATCATCGAAAAATAAAAAAACCTCACATTAACGATTAATAAGATGAATAGTCTCCCTTGAAAAATCTTTCATTATTTGAGCTAATTTTAGAATAGGCCTGAGACTTCATTTTTTATGGTAATAGAGCATAACCCTTCTCACATGATATTGGGTCACAAATAAGTGGATTCCTTATGATTTAGGCCCAAAATCTTTTTATATTTTGTAGTTTTTCAATTCTTACATCTTAAAATTAGCCTTAATTTCTTAATTCTTTTGACAATTCGAACTAACAAGTAGCATAATTTATTTTTCCTTTTCCAATAACATAAAAATACATTTTCTCTATCCGATTTTATATGACTCACTTTTCTTTTTAATCAATCCAAAAAAGAATGATATATTTTTATATTTAGTAATGATTTAATTTTTAAAGATTTATTTTTCCTTAATGAAATGATTACGACTATACAAACATCTATCATTAATTTAGATCACGCATTGAAAAAGTCTTTTATTCTTTTTTTTAACTTTCATGTTAAGTTAAACTAACTCATATAAAATAGGAGGGAGGAAGTATTATGAAAGAAATAGTTTGTAAATAGCTTCATTTCTTTATTGCCCTACCATGGGCTTTTCAAATCATGTTCGACTATGTGTATAATATTTTTCAACTTTCTTTCATCTTCCCTTTGAAAAAAAATGTATCTTATCAAAATGCATTTGCAAAATTGTCTTTACCTAGAGCACTGGTCAACATTTCACACGACTGTGTCTATATATATGGTTTCTTTGCATCTTAGTGTATTTTTTGTTTCAACTAACTATACAAATACGATTTTTATTAATCTGCTTTCATAACATCGTTTCTTTTTGTTTTTTGGGTGGGGAAGAGTTTTTGTTGGCTTCACGTGATGGCTAACTAATTGATGTGAGGGCCGAGGGACAAAATTAGCCTTTGAGATATTGATACAATTGAAATTAGTAATTTTATTTCAAACTTTCACGTAAACATATGAATTTCCTTTATTGATTAATCAATAAATACAAGTTACTATTAATTTAGAATCAAATAAAAGGACAAAAATTATAATCCCATAAATTTAAAACTTGAAAAGTTGCTTATTTAAAATTCTAAAGGACAATTTTATACCTATTAACATTTTAATGATTTTCTCAATAAATTATTGTGAATTTGTAATAATGGATATGACTACACGTGATTGCACATGTCTCGGTACTACTCCCTTCGTTCCAAAGTAATCCAACTATCAGAGTAATTTTTTATATTCAAAATAATTGAATTATTCACTATTTAAGATAGATATTGAAATTTTTTTTTCTAATTTTATCTTTCATTAATTAAAAATTTTCAAGATTAAATTCTAAGGTAGAGTACTAATATTTTGGAGTATAAAAGCAATAAAAATAAAAAGATATGACTAATTTATGTCGATATATATATATTTAAATATATATTATACTTCAACAATTTAATTATTCTGAAATAGAGGAGTACTAAAACGTTATGCTAGTAATGACTTAATTTGTCCGTTGTCATTACGTACCATGGGCCTAACTCCTCTGCTGTTTGAACCTTAGTTGATTCTGCTCATCTTTTCTCAACTATTTTTCTTTTCTCTTTGACAATCAAAACCAAAAGCCAAGCAGTTCAACAGTTGAAGCAAATAATCTTTCAAGATTTTTCCTTTTTTTAACCAATCGCCGTCTAAAATTACTTGTCCGATTGAGTTAATTAGAATTGTATTAGGAGTATCAAATACTCATTATGAGGAATTTAAGCATATCAAAGAAAGCTTTATTTGAATTCCAAATTTAAAATCTTTAATTAAGAGTGAATGCAATTTTTATTATTATACCACCACATAAATCCACTTAATTTCTTCTTAAGAATATTAATATATAATCTAGAGTTCTCTCTTACTAAATCAGTGTTCACATTTCACACCACCATTAATTCTTTTTTTGACTTTCTTATTATTGCAATTTCTTTTTCCAACTAAGAATACGACTTTCACCTACCTTCTCTCAAACTTTCTAATAGTATCTTCCTATCAATGTCAAATGTTAAATTCATTCGCGTGCACTATATTACTTTCATGTACATCTTCACTTATTTAATAAACAAAAAATAAATGTTTAACACTATTTGTTCAATTTAAGAAATTAATGAATTATTTATCCATTTATATATGTCCATTTTATCCTGCAATTAAATGTAATTAATATCTAATACATTTTCCAAAATATCAAATCTAATGTACTTAAAGGGTAATATAGTAATATTATTCTTATTATTTATTATTTTTAAAGTGTGTGTCAATTCTTTAGTGAACGACTATGATAGGAGAGAGGGATATAATTTAGTAAAAGATAATCATTAAATGGGAGGTAAGAAACCATCTTAATTTAGTATACCATAATGTGGCATCAACTTTGTGGTCAGCACCTTATCTTTTTGTGTTTTGAAATTATGGTCTACTCCGATGAATGTCAACACATAATTAGGAGAGAAATTAAAAGAAACATAGCATTTTCCTTGGCGTTTTCTCAGGAAATTTAATTTTGTAATGGATTACTATTTTAGTTTATCATTCTTTTCACAAAAGATTAGTAAAAATAGCATAAGTATCTGTCAGAATTAATAATTCGAGGCAGTTCTTGTAGGATCCTTTTCTTCTTTTTTTCCCCCTATTCAATTGTAAATAATTGGCATAAGAGATTAATTCCTTGGTTCTTTATATGCAAGTTTTACTGAATAACTTTATATAGACTTTATTATTAATTCTACAAAGTTAATCACATCATAAGATGTAAGTTTTTAATCCAGTTTCTATGGGGGAAAACGTAAATTTATTTTAAGTACTTGTGTGTATAAATATTTAGTTATGATTCCACAAAAACTCATATATTTTATTTTATGATAGTAGTACATAGTAGCTATCTAGCTAAAATCAGATTGCATTTCTCGAAGAGTATTTTATACTTTAAAATGTTTTCTTCTCTTTTATGATTAGTTTTTTCAAATAAAATATTTCAAGAGACAAAATTGTGCGGCTCCATAATTTTGGGAAATTTTACAAAACTAAAAATATTCTCTTTGGAATGGAGAAAATAAAAAAGATGAAAAATATTGAATATTTGATTTTCTAATAAATATGGTGTCATATTGGAGGTCGAAGTATTATTATAACTAGAATTCGAAAATAGGAGGGAGAATAATTAATTTAGTAGGCACGAAAGGGCCACGAGAGCATGGCTAGCATGGACTTCAATTTAACACATTATATTTGAATATTCCAAATTGGCAACCAGTAGGTCATGAAATAGGAATCTGCTTGTTTCATGCATGCATGCCCCTGGCCTATTAAATAAATGAAAATGTTGAGCAATAATTTCATCACTCTTCTTAACTCTTAGCTAAGGGAGGTGTTAAAGGACACATGTTATTATTGTCGTGATGCTTAGTTGCTTACCTACTACTACACCAAGTTGCTCAGCCTTAGCTTTCTCATTTCCGTGGTAGGCCAGGTCCAAGTCAAAATCAATCCATTTCATGCAATTATATTAAAAGATAATAACGAAATTCTTTTACTCAATTATTATTCTAAGAATTTAGTAAGTTATACATATGTAAAATAAGGTTACTTAAAAACCACATATTGTACTAGTTATGTTACTATGCAGTATGTACATGTGATTATTTTTTGTAAGCATAAAATTAGATGGCAATTTGAAATTAAAAAGGTAAAGCAACCTGCTGTATGATCAAAGAAAAACAATTACATACCTATAAAAAACTTAATTAATAAAAATATTATTTGCTCTGCCAATTTAATAAGACCCTTCTTGTCATTTAAAATGTGATAAGAAGGTCTCCTAAGGTCTGCTTAATTTCTTCACCATATCTTATATAAATAAATTCAAATCAAGGGAATAATATCGGATAGAGATCAAAAGCAGCCAAGTTTGTCAAACTCATTGGTTGCGTTCCTAGCTACTTCCAGGTTAGACCATGGTCAGTTTCTTAAAATTATTATTTTTTGCCAATTTGTCATGTCGAGACTTTCTGGTCAAATTATCCCAACTAACCGCTTATGTTCTTATATAAATACCTCCATTCACATTTTACATTTCTCATGCAATTTAAGCATATACAAACTTAAGAACCAACCAAACTATCTTTTTAAGCTCTTGTGACTTTTTTTTTATAAGTCCTAAATTAGGACTTGTAGAGATATTTGGACACAAATTAAAGATGGCTGGTGTTGATGATCAAGTTAGCTCTTTACCGAACTCGTTACCGTTAACACCACGGACGGCAACGCCAGTGTTTCATCATGATGACCAGTTCGGTTCTTTACCGATAACTCCACGGACGGCGTCTGTAGCACAAACCCCGTCCATCGTGTCGTTACCAATAACTCCACGGACGGCTGCAACGCCGTCCATAGTATCGTTACCTCCTTCACAGCTACACTCACCATCTCTTTCTCGATCCCCGTTACTTCACACTGGAGATCATGTTAGTGGTGCTGCAAATCGAGCTGTTAAAACTCCAAGGTCACGTGGACTAACGCCGCGTTTCATCACTCCCTTGGGTAGTCCTCTTAGAAAGGCTCTTAAAATGACAAGATTAGACCCGCAAGACGCCTGGCTTCCAATCACTGAGTCCAGAAATGGAAACGCATACTACGCTGCGTTTCACACTCTTTGTTCTGGGATTGGTATACAAGCGCTTGTTCTGCCTGTTGCTTTTACCATACTTGGCTGGTATATTTAATTTGTTTTCTACATACTCATTAATTTACCAATTTCCTATTTACTGATTCATGACTTACAACCTACGATGTGTTCTATTATTTTTTGCAGGGCTTGGGGTATCATTGGCTTAACGCTAGCATTTATATGGCAGCTGTACACTCTATATTTAATGGTTCAACTTCATGAAAATCATGAAACGGGATTACGTTACAGTAGATACTTGCAACTGGCGTGCGCAACTTTTGGTAAGTATTATCAAACATAAACATTCTTATTAGAATTATATGTGGCTAATGGATGGTTCTTCGATCAAACTTGAGAGATCATGATTTATCTGTCTAAAGTTTGCTTTGATCAAATAACGTGTCCGTCCAAAATGACCCAACCTTCCCTTTTGAAAAAATAATAATGTGAAGGCTATGACCAAGGATGGAGCCAAAAACCAACTTGCTTTAACTTGGATGGTTTATTATGACCAGACTCTTTATATATCGTTAATATTTTTTCTTGCGTATACATAATAAATATTGAACCCCCTTAGCTTAGCTTCTTGTGCTTTTCTTTTTTCATATTTTGAACCTGCATAGTGAAAATTCTAACTCTGCAATTGAGTCTATGACACGTTGATTTTCCCATCTCTATTTCAACACGATGAACTAAATACAATTGGAATACGTACTTAGATTCTTGATAATTTTTTTTAACGGTCAAATGCTTTGGTTGATCAGGTGAAAATCTAGGGAAACTATTCGCAGCGTTTCCAATCGGGTATCTGTCAGCGGGGACATGTTGCGCGCTGATTATTATAGGCGGCTCAACAGCAAAGCTATTATACGGGACTTTATGTGGGGCAACATGTAGTAATCCCAAGCCATTAACAACAGTTGAATGGTACTTGGTGTTTACATGTGCGGCTGTGGTTTTAGCTCAGTTGCCAAATTTGAATTCTATAGCTGGAATTTCTCTAGTTGGTGCTATTACAGCCGTTGGATATTGTACAGCACTTTGGGCTGTTTCAGTTGCTGAGGGTAGGCTGCCTAATGTGTCTTATGATCCAGTGAGAAAAGGAAGCCTAGTGAATAGAATATTTGATATTCTTAATGCTTTTGGTATTATTGCTTTTGCTTTCAGAGGCCACAATCTTATACTTGAGATTCAGGTAATCATCATCTTCCTCATTTGTAAAACAAAAACCTTGTGGATTTTACCTAATTAAGGTTAGAAAGACGTCATAATATTTTACTACATGAGTTAGGTACCGCCAAATTGAATTGAAAAGCAGACAGAACAAAGTTTAATTGTTGACTTTGACTTTTGCTGGCCTTTGTAGTCAGACTTACCAACCTTTTGGCTGTGATACTTAAAAATAGTATTATAAATTATTTTATTTACAATTGGTAAAAGTCACATGATATATATGTAAAACAATTGTAATAACGTTTTGTTAATTGATTAATTTAGGCCACAATGCCTTCAAGTGAGAAGCACCCATCACGAGTGCCCATGTGGAAGGGTGTGCAAGTCTCATATCTACTCATAGCAATGTGCTTATTCCCTCTTGCAATTGGTGGCTACTGGGCTTATGGTCATATGGTATGCATCCATCCCCTCTTCAAACACTTGAACAAATTATGATATATTAGATACTTGTAATTTATGTTTTACATAATCGACAGTAATCTTAATATTTATTTTGTACCCTTTTATTTCAGATTCCAGCAAATGGAAACATTTTAACGGCGTTATTTGCATTCCACAGTCAAGATGTTTCACGATCGGTATTAGCTTTGATAAGTATTTTTGTGATAATAAATGCGTTGAGCTCATTCCAAATCTACGGAATGCCAATGTTTGATGATATGGAATCAGCTTACACAACAAGGTGCAAAAAAGCATGCCCGTGGTGGCTCCGTTCCCTATTCAGGGCGATTTTCGGGTTTGTGTGCTTCTTCATAGCCGTGGCTGTTCCATTTTTGGGTAGCTTTGCTGGGCTTATTGGAGGAATTGCTCTGCCTGTTACATTTGCTCATCCATGTTTCATGTGGCTTAAAGTCAAGAAGCCCAAAAAGTACTCTCTAAGTTGGTGGGTAAATTGGGGACTTGGGCTTCTGGGAATGGGCTTAAGTGGGATTTTGATTGCTGCTGGTTTGTATGTTGTTATTGACACTGGTGTTAAAATTAGCTTCTTCAATCCTCAATGAAGGAATAATTTTCTACAACGAAAGGTGTGGAGAAAACTTTTATTAGTATGAACATGATGGCCAACTTGGAAATTAATGCTGAAAGGGTTGGTGAGGGTTGGTTTGAACAAGAATGTAATTTGTTGTTACTTTGAGTAGGTAGATTTTTTTTTTTTTGGGTAGTTCTTTATGGAATTTCAAAGGAATAAATCGATAAAGAATTTCTTGATTCCACATGGACACATTTGAATATATACTTCGTGTTTACTCCACAGATAGATGCAGTTTTTATTTGAAAGAAGATGCAAATTCAAATCATAAAACAAGTGGGAATTCATGAAAAAGAAAATAATCATTGTATGTGAAATTTCAGTATGTATGAAAATACCACATTGAGACTGATTGCAGAAATCAACCTATAAGCCTATTCACATACCACTAAATATGGGTCCGCCCTTAATACAACCAGAAGAAAACATGTTTGCAATAGCGTAATTCTACAAGTAGGTTCAAGGAAAGTAGGATATAAGGCACACCTTATTTCTAATTCTGAGTGATAGTAAAATTATTTTTAATAGATCCTTAGAAATAAGTCATTTGACAAAATTATCTATAACAATAGTATTATTAATGAATTGTGTAAAACATATGTCAAAAGAAAAAGAGTGCCATACAGAATTAGGATACAGGAAATGTGTTTCTTTTGTTGGTCAAAAGCTGAATTTAATATATAGAAGTCTCTAGTGTTTGTGACAAAGGAAAAACAAAAATGATGCAATTAAAGAGCTTGACAATATAGGAATTGGACTAAACCAATGTGAAAACCTCAACAATGTATCTTTTAAGCTACTAATACATACATCAAATTACTGAGTGACACGTGTCCCCTTCTTATAGATAAGTTTTCTGGTCTTAAATTTATCCAAGACTTAAGTTAAACCATAGTTTTATATGTCTATTACTTGTCAATACCCACCCACCCCTACCGGATTCCTACCATCTCCTACAAGTGTATGTATTGGAAAATTATGCCTACTAAAAATTTGATAGACGTGAAAACATTACTAATATATTTCGTCCGACTGTAATTTAAATTTGAGATCTCACAATTCCTCATTTAATTTATTTATTACTGCTGCAGTACATGGAAGTTTTGATTAGTTCTCCAACTTTGTCTCTTCCCAAACAAAAAATTTTAAGCCAATTTCAAACTACATGAAAGTTTGTTGTTTTTTCTGCTTTGATTTACTATTACTTATTATTATTATTATTTTATTTCGATCATCATATTATGCATTATTGTTGTTATTTATTTTATCTATTATATTTCAGCCTGATTTTATTTTTCTCTCCGGTCTCTATACTTATTTTCATGATGCTATATTGATGCCAAGATTTATCAAAAACGATATTTCATAAGATGGGGATGAGCCTGCCTATACAATTCCCCTAGTGGATATCATTGTTGATACTGTATATCACTATTATTATAATATTAAAATGTGAAGTTGAGCCGTCCAATACATCTTGTTTGAACCAATGAATGTGTTTCAAAGCTCTCAAACCTGGTCGGTGTTAAGATTCTCTGCATTTCATCGTCCAAGAACCATTAACATTACTAGAGTACTACCCTTGGCATTAACAAATAAAAAAAATCCACTGGCTTTTTACTTTACACAAAGTAAGGTACGACTCAAGGCATAAACAAGAATATCATCAAAATCAGGACAATATTAATTAAACACATGATAATAAATCTCAAATTGCGTAAACCGTCCAAACCGACATTTCGGTTTTTTTTGGCTAGCAATAGCTGTATCTCCGCACATTCCCAAAATCTCCTGCGATTTGTTTCGCCTATATAAACAGTGTCTTGAACAAGACTATAAGACACTCAAAGCAATTGCAATTTGTAACTTTGGTTCAATTTCATAATATATCGTAATTAACTTGTACTAGCTAGTCAAAGAAGAAATGGCAGAACAAAAAGGTCACCCAGAGGAGACAATCAACAAGGGTGTAGCTACTGATCGTGGATGTGGATTGTTCAATTTCATGGGAAAGAAAGAAGAAGACAAGGCCCACAATGACACTGTCATGATTGATAATACGCCGGAGAAGCACAGCCTCATGGAAAAACTTCACAGCGGTTCTAGCTCGGTAAGCTGCTTTAATAAGTCATCCTCAAAATGAATAAGTTTGATTTTTATTTTATTTTTACGTATATACAATCATGTCTCAACCACTGTGATTTCTTTGTTTGATCACTTGAAAATTCAGTCAAGCGATGAAGAGGAAGTAGAAGAGGGTAACACTGGAGAGAAGAAAAGGAAGAAGAAAGGACTAAAAGAGAAGATCAAAGAAAAGATATCGGGTAATCATGAAAGCACTGATCAGAAAAAAGATGAAGTGATTCCCATGGATAACTGCCCTGCTCCTAATTCTGCAGAGGAAGACAAGAAAACAGGATTTATGGACAAGATAAAAGAAAAACTTCCAGGTCACCACAACAAGAGTAATGATCAAGAAGTAGACAACATTTCCCCTGCTGCTCATACTACTACAGATGAGCATCAGAAGAAAGGATTACTTGAAAAAATCAAAGAGAAATTGCCTGGAAATGATGACGAAGAGAAACACAAGTCTAACTGAAATCGAGAATGCTCTACATGCAGATTGCAGTTTAATTTCACTTGTATGAATTCGCTTTGTTAATCATCTTTTTATTTGCTTTGGTCTATGTTTGGAGTAGTGATGTGATCCTTGTAATTGGCCTCGCGTGCCATTGCTTTACTATTGTATGTTTCATTTGATCATTTCCAAGTAAATGAAATTTTCTTTTGTGTGTAAAGTATTGATGTCATCTTTCCTAGCATGATGAAAATGCAAAGATAACAGAAAACAAGGGGACAAAGTTTCACCTAGATATATAGTTAAATTGATAATAAATACAGAAATATGTCATTCTCTAGGACCGAGGAATATAATGTAAATATGTAAAAATTCTGCAGGATGGAGTGGCAATTTATTTTACTTGTACTTTGTAAAAGTATAATTGTAGGGAATGATATCCTGAGAAGAAGAAACCAAAACGAATTTCCAAATCGATTGATGTTAAATTTTAAGAAAGCTCAATTGCCCAATTAGTTGTGGGCTGCAAAAAGAGCTCCTAGTCCTGGAAACAAGCTAGTTTGGGCCTCTGCCCTCTTATTACTACCTTGACAAGTTCAACAGGCCTGCTAGGCCTTGGATGCAGCATTTTCTCGGGTCAAATTATATAACATAGTCAAAATTGCAAAATAGCCAGATTCAGATTTTACAGACATTTTTAGGTATAAGTGCAAAATCCATGATAGTATTTTAAATCTTTCAAATTATTTAAATTTCGAAATTCATAAAAATGTTTTCTTGTTATGGTTTCTCCACATCAATATGACAATTTCTAAATAAAATTTTGAACATTGATTACTTCTGAAAAATGGCTAAGCATACAAATTTCTCCTTCGTTATAAGTTAAAAGTTGTTTTATTACTCGCATTCTAGTTACAATGCCTAAGATAAATAAAAATAAATAATAAATGCAAAGGGGAGGAAGAGAGAAGCTTCCCATGCATGTTTTAAATCATATAGTGTTTACCTCAACAACCCAATTTTTGTTAAAGAAAAAAGGCATGCAGTTGTACTTGTAATGTTGTCACAAATTAAATAGTGAAAATACGCACAAGAATTCCGTGCGTCCCGTCAATAATCACGGATACACCAAAGTTTCCAGCCTTATAAACAAATATAATTATGTAGAACCAAATTTAGGAATGCCATATTCAACGCCGCGTAAGACTAGAAACTAGAACGATGAAATTAAATAAAAATTCCATGCCAGCTTTTTATGTAGAAAATTATCTGTTCACACAATATCATAACAAAATTTATTTTATTAATCCAGCCCCGAAAAATTTCTGTCATTTTAATGTTATACATTAAGTCCATGTTCATGCATTAATTATTGTAATTCTATAAGAATGTTTATAGTTAAGCCAAGTAACTACGTACAGTACATATTCACTGATAGCTTGTTAAATAATGTAAAAAATAACTTGTCTTAGTTAATTAAGCTATACCGATATATATCTATATATTAAGCATAAGTGTTTTTACCTTGTCATTGAAGACAAATCCAAAATTTTAACCAATGAATTTAACCTTTATGTTCTTATAATAGAACTTATTGAACTTTTGAAATTATGAATTTCTATATTATTATTTTTTAAAATTTCAGTAATTTTTCATATATATATATATATATATATATCTTTATGTTTTGTATCAAAAATATTATATCACGTTTGATAGGAACAGTTGAGAACAATACTTATGCAATCTTCATCCATCCCTAATTACAAAGAACTCAACCTCATAGTACGCGATTTATTTGAACTTGATTTTTCAGTGCGAAGTAAATTTATATAATAATTTCTTAAAATTACAATAAATAATTTTTAGTGTAGAAACAACTTCTCTATCTCTATGAGGTAGTAATAAGAATTGTATGTATTTTATCCTCTTCAAATCTATGTAAGATTCTACTGAATATGTTATTGTTATTGCATACAGATCCCCATACGACTTATTGCTATTATGTACTATAACTTAGACTATTTTTTGAATTTGGGCAAATTATCTTTGGCGTGATTTAGCACTTCCTTCCTGCACTTTACCTATTTTGTCATCAATCTTTTAAGGAAATTTTATGCTCGAGTGTACGTTCAGAAGCTTTTAATTTGTAATACAAGGAACTCAAGGTGAGTAATTAATAATATTCCATCACACTAGTATAAATTATATGAACAAGACTTTTTCACCAAACAAAGTAATTTAGTTAGCCTTTATATCGACGCTAATTAAAGCAAAAATTATGAATATACATCAATTGATTACGGTTAAGTAATGTAGTTGCAAAATTTGTTAGATGTTTTTAATTGAGCAATCTAGCACGTATATCGTTTCAACCTTAATGAGTACAAGTTTTTAACACTCCTAGTACTTGTTTGTTATTCTTCCAAATAACAATATGTCCAACATAAAAAGACGTACGAATTTTGGGATATTAGTTTTAGACAAGACTAGCATATATTATCGATCACAAGATGGACAATTTAGACCTAGAGGATGGGTCCCACCAACAACATTTATGTGTGTTGAGTTTGACTAATAAGAAACAATTTTATATTCAAAATTTGTTATCACTTGGGTCATAATACAATTTTTAACCCTCTTTTTGAAAGACGAATGTATTGAAACTAAGGGAAGTATACGGAAGAAAAACAAGTTGATGGTGGGGTCTGTTTTACAACTAAAACACAGCATGAAGAAGCTTGGGTAGTATTATTAAACATATTCATACTTATGCCAGCCTGGCATACTAATGGCGCGTTTTCCATTCTGTTACTACTCATAATTAACTAAAATATACCTTTTCTTTTTCTAATTCCATACGCAAATTAAACTTGCCACTTCCAACCTCCTCTCCTCTCTATATATAGAGCAATAATTAACTCTTCTCTTCTCATTTTCCTATTCATACAATTCTCGTATATATTAGTTGGAGAATGAGGTTGGAAAATGGCAGAAGGTGGTGGCTTTTACTGGCGCTGTACATGGCAGCTGTAGCTGCGGAGGATCCTTACAGATACTTCGACTGGAGAATCAGCTACGGCGACATATACCCTCTTGGTGTCCGCCAACGGGTACTTAAATTCTGTTTATATTATGGATTATGATTATTATAAACGTAAACATTGATTGTAGTTGTGGATGATGAACAGGGAATTCTAATAAATGGGCAATTTCCGGGTCCTGATATATACAGCGTCACCAATGACAACCTTATCATCAACGTCCATAATGACTTGCCTGACCCTTTTCTTCTCACCTGGTATCTCCTTTCATCACTTTTTTCTTAAAAAAAGTCGTTTTTACTTATGACATATTTTATAACATAATATTCGTTATACATGGATTACGTCCATAATTAAAATGCTATCTTTTCTTCTAGTTTGCATGCATTCACTAAATTGATGTTAATGTCTTTTAGCACATTCTAAAAAAGATTATATTGTCCGGTAAAGTCTATAGTTTATGTACTTATATTTTTCCTTTACAACAATATGGCTTAATGATCATGACTTAATTCAATAATCATTCAATTTAGGTGATTTATTGAAAAGTAGCCCATACGAAACGCCAATAGCATAAATAAAGAAACAAGTGTATACTATCACGATTTTCCATCTTTATGTTTCGACGTTTTTTTTCTTGGCTTCACAACTACTCAAATTTTAAGTTTTCTAGACAGATCATTTGTGACTTTGAATATAGTGAATATCAGCAATTTATGAGTTGAAAAATAGTGTGTATTATAATTAATATCAAAAATTAAACTAGGCAGATCATCAATTTTTTTTCTTTTAGGCAAGAGAACTTATCAAGTATTAGCTTGACCAAATTTGTATTTGACTTTTTCTCATCAAAAGCCGGCGATAACCATTAACTAGCACATTTAGGATTATAAGTTTCTACGCTAAATAAATAAAATTGTTAGGCACCTTAGTAATAGCCAGTTTGGCCAAAATTTCCAAGTATTTTTCAGAAAAATTGGGTAGCAATGTATTTATTTTTTTAAACAAAGGTTTGAGGCTTAAAGCCTCTTCTATTACCAAATCAATTCTAAATAGGAAAAGAAGTTACTTCTTGAGAACAAATTTTCGAAAGCACATACTTTATCCTAAATATTTGGTCAAACACATTATATAAGCACTTTTAACTTCACCTAAACTTGGTCAAACAGACCGTGACAAAATTCTAAAATCTATTGTAGGTGGAAAGTAGTGACAAAGAACCAAATTAAGATTCATGAACTAGTTGGATTTGGCAGTACCGAAATGCAAATAACAGCGTGTACAAAATTTACAATGCAGGAATGGACTCCAACAAAGGAAAAATTCATTTGAAGATGGTGTGTATGGAACAACATGTCCCATCCCTCCAGGGAAAAATTTCACATACATAATGCAGGTGAAAGATCAAATTGGAAGTTTCTTCTATTTTCCATCACTCCAATTCCATAAAGCTGCTGGTGGATTTGGAGGAATTAGGATTCTCAGTAGGCCAAGGATTCCAGTCCCTTTTCCTGAACCTGCTGGAGATTTCACTCTTCTTATTGGAGATTGGTACAAAACTGATCACAAGGTAAATATTGAATTTAAAAATGACCTTCATCGCATTATAGCACCCTTAATCTTATTGAAAAATTGTTGATTATGGATATATTTGTAGGTATTAAAAGCAATTTTAGACCGCGGAAAGAGGCTTAAATTCCCTGATGGCATTCAGATCAATGGCCTTGGTCGTGATGGTGCAAAATTCACTGTTCAACCAGGTATGCCAAGAAACAAAATGGACTCTTTCTGTTTCAAGAACCATTTATTAATTTTTACATGTAGAGCAATGAGCTGAATGGGTGATAATTTTCCAGGGAAAACATACAGGTTAAGAATATCCAATGTGGGACTTCAAAATTCACTCAACTTTCGAATTGAGGGACACAAAATGAAGTTGGTTGAAGTTGAGGGAACTCACACAATTCAAACTACATTGTCTTCTCTAGATGTACATGTTGGCCAGTCCTACTCAGTGTTAGTCACTGCAGATCAGCCTGCTCAAGATTACTACATAGCTGTTTCCAGCCGCTTCGCCACTCAAATTCTCAATTCCACAGCCATTCTTCACTACAGCAACTCAAAAAAGCCAGTTTCTGGATCACCTCCTCCAGGGCCAACCACTGGCATTTCTTGGTCCCTCAGTCAGGCTCGTTCTATCAGGTATGACACCTTTCTTGAATTTTTTGTTGAGGTGTGTGACCATCTCATTGAAAAACTTTTAAACTGTTAGAGGGAACACATTGTGACTTAATTATGTCACGTCTCAAACGTCCTCACATGTGGAGTTTAAGTGGCATTGAGATTTGAACTCATTACCTCGGTCTGCTTCGATAACTAAAATTAAAAATGATCTCTAACATGTAAGCCATTTAGACGAGTCAGTCAGAAACTTCAAAAATTTTCGAATGATGTGTGTAACTGCTTTATTCTTGAATTAGAACTGCAATATGAAACAGTTTCATTCCATAATTTCCAGGACTAATCTTACAGCCAGTGGGCCAAGACCAAATCCTCAAGGCTCCTACCATTATGGCCAGATCAATGTAACTAGAACAATAAGACTAGCCAATCATGCTGGCTTAGTTGATAGAAAACAGAGATATGCAGTTAATGGAGTGTCCTTCATCCCTGCCGATACGCCACTTAAGCTAGCAGACTATTACAATATCAACGGAGTATTCAAAGTTGGAAGCATCCCGGATCAGCCTACAGGTCGAAAAATTCACCTTGAGACCGCAGTTATGGGAGCAGACTACAGAGCATTCATAGAGATTGTATTTGAGAACAGAGAGAACATTGTCCAAAGCTGGCATCTAGATGGATACTCTTTCTTCGTCGTTGGGTAATTACTCCTCCACATCTCATTCAATACATAAAAATCACGTGCATTTAGTTACTAAACAGCGACATGCTGTAATTTCCACAGAATGGATGAAGGTAGATGGAGTCCTGAAAGCAAACAACAGTACAACCTTATAGATGCAGTTTCACGCTGTACCACACAGGTTAGGATCAAAGAATCAACTCATTAATAACTCAATATTATGTTTCACCATGCCATTTGGCTAACTATTGAATAAAAAGTACAAAATGTTTCGTTTCTTAGATCTTGACATTGACTTTGACAGGTTTATCCAAGATCATGGACGGCAATATATGTGCCCCTGGATAATGTAGGAATGTGGAACCTGAGGAGTCAATTCTGGGCAAGGCAGTACCTTGGCCAACAATTTTATTTGCGAGTTTATACACCAGTTCAATCATTCCGCGATGAATATCCGATTCCAAAGAATGCTTTGCACTGTGGTAGGGCCAAGGGAAGAACATTATAGTTCTTTGAAAGGAACTTGGGAAAATGAAGATCAAGAAGAAACACTCACTAATACTTCACAAAAGGAAAAAAAAATTACCCTCTTGTCATTATTTCATTGCTGTTAATCATTTATCACTTCCAACTATTCTACTACTCCACCCCATTCATTCCCACACTGTAATTCGTATTATTGCTTATTAGAATTTAGGCATGTATCTAGCATTGGTGTTTGTATTAAATCACTAATTATGTATAATGTTGTTTAAAGTTCCCCAAATACAAATAATGTCTCAGAGTTTACGCATCATGCTTTCCCTGTTAAGAGGCATAGGTTACTGTAACAAATATAATTAATTCATAATCTCATCAGTCAACATAGTAACCATCTCCAATGTAGAATAATTCCAACAATAAAAACAAACATATAAAGACATTTCTCACTTGCTTCCATCGTAGTAACAAGAACTTTTCAATTTGCTTCCATAAAGCAATAATAGAAATTTCCTCAAGACAACAATAATAAGACTAATAATCCTAGGTGATAAATAAGCATGCCAGAAATGCATATAGACTGTCTCATCAGAATATGAAATAATTAATTCTAAACAGTGTAATTAGAATTAAACAAACCAACAATTGGGCAATCCGCCCCAGCTTGGTTTAGCTGGTATTCTATGTCTTCTTCAGCTTTAGAAATTAAACGCATAATTCGTTTGTGCTCAATCGAATAACCTATAAATGACCTTCTCTCCAGTACGACAGTTGTGCAAAGGTATGTGTAACTAGCTCAGACATACCAGAACATAGAGAGGAGAGAAGGGCACTGCACTAAAACGAACATCACCAACCTTGTTTCGCCATGGAAAAAATGTGTCCTTTCTCTCTTCTTATTATTCTTCTGGCTCTATCAATATTTGGTCCCAACTTAGCCAAAGCTGATGCCCTGCACCCAACGCGACCACCCATTTTCATACTAGGCGATTCAACAGCAGATGTTGGAACTAATTCTTACATCCCTGACTGCAATGCAACAGCTAACTTTCCTCATAATGGCATTGATTTTGTCAACTCAAGGCCAACTGGAAGGTTCAGTAATGGCCTCAACAGTGCTGATCATCTTGGTTAGTGTTACCGAAGTTTTAGTAGTAGATGTAACGAACCTAACTAATAAGAATTTCAGCAAGCATTCCTACTTATTCTACATCTATGTCATATATAGAGTCATTTCAATATCACTTCCAAAAAATTTTATATGGTCATGTTTGAGCTCAGCTTGAGCACACCTAAACTATTTCACGAGGTATGTGCTACCTCCCGCTAGCACATATATCAGATAACTCTGCCTTCCCAATTAAGTCTTAGATGAGACGAAATCACCTAGAGATTTTGGTCTCTAATGTTATTTGAATACTAGTTTCATATGGTTTTTATTCATTTCATTGACCGCTAGGTCACACCCATAAGTGTGAATATGCCACGATTACATGTACAATGCTAATGGATAATCTTGCACTTTCTAACTGCAGCAAGGCTTTTCGGGTACAATAGTAGCCCACCCCCTTTTCTATTTCTTCGCAGCCTGAAACATGGTCTTCAATTGGGTATATATCGAGGTGTAAGCTTCGCCTCAGGAGGTTCTGGTCTCCTTGATGTCACTGGTTTACAGCTGGTAAGCCTTTTCACTACTATTTTCTGAAGAATATACTCAATAATCATCTCTCACAAAAGAGTAAGGAAAAAATTTTGATCATTCCAACGTCTAAATATGTATTCATACCTATCTCTTTCCAAACAGAATGCCCTTAACTTGCCGGAACAGATCAATCAATTTGTCACTGTACGCGAAAATCTGATTGCTTCGCTTGGTCATGAATCAACAAAAGCATTGCTCGCAAAATCATTGTTCTGTATCAGTACCGGAAGCAATGACATCTTTTTGTATTTCAAGTCCAAAAGTACAGTGCCTAAAGAAGATTTTATCAGTCTTCTCATGGAAGCGTATGAGAACCACATAAAGGTTGGTCTTGTGTCTTTATTTCTTCCTTCAACTAGCATAAACAGAATCCCTAAGCTGGTACTTATCAGAAGCTAACACATTTGTATATAATAGACTTTGTACAGCCTCGGAGCACGGAAGTTTGGCATCATAAGTGTGCCACCAGTAGGTTGTTGTCCAGCAAACAGACTTTTGAATGGGACAAGGTGTTTCGAGCCCATGAATGATTTTGCCAGATGTTTCCATTCAGCTCTTGACAAGCTAATGTGCAACCTAACCTCAGAACTACATGGGATGAAGTATGCGCTTGGGGACACATACAAAATGACCATTGACGTTATAGATAATCCAATTTCCTTCAGTAAGCACTTCTCTGGACAAATTACTCTGTTCTAAGGGTGAAATGTTCGACACCTAAGATTTTTACTAAGCGGATATGACATATGAAATCCCATTGTTGTGCACATTAACAAATATTCAATTTCATTCTCTTTACTACCATGTGAGTACGAAACTAATTGAACTAAACGTGAGAATGGTGTTTCCTTGCATTTCAGACTTCAAAAATGTGGACACAGCCTGCTGTGGACATGGAACACTAAACGCCGAAGGAATTTGTAATGCAACAGCAAATCTCTGTTCAGATCGTAGACAGTACATGTTCTGGGACTTGTTCCACCCAACACATGCTGCTTCACGGTTGGCAGCCATCACACTTTACGGTGGTCCAACCCTCTATGTTTCTCCCATTAACTTTGCTCAGCTGGCTGCAGAAAATTAGTGTCACCTACGTAATAAACGTCACAGATTGTTACTTTGTCCTTTTAGTCTCTTCATTATACTTCCAATAAGTTCTATCAATGGATCATCTTCCTAGAAGACTTGGTATCTTTTTCGTTATGTGTGAAGTTATTTGTAGTCACTCCAAACATCTCAATATTGCTCTCTCTCCCTCTGTCCATCTTTACGATGTCCAACAATACTTGTCCACTTTATAAAATCAAGAGATAATTTTACATTTAGTTCATAATTTACCCTTATCATTAATTAGAGTCATTTCTCATTATATTTTTCAAGACAAAGTATTTATTATTTTCAAAGGGTACTTTGGTAAAATTACCCAATCATTTACTACTTCTTAATCCCCATGCCAAATCAACAAGGGCCAAGTAAAGTTGGACGGAGGGAGTAATTGAGACTTTAGAAGACAGAGACGATGTTTCTCTTGTTCTGTAAGGTTTTACGAAATTGGAGAAATAAATCACCTTCAGGCTAGCTCCTATAATCCTCCTTGCTTCCGCAGTGTAAACAAAGAGGAGCAAAAACTCAAGACAATGATTTTGATTAGAATCAGCAAGATACGAAACCAATAATAAGAATAATGCTGTAAGGGCTCATGATATTGATCTTTGGAATTAGCAAAGAAGAAAATTAAATTCTAGGTCAAAAATAATGCTGGCTATGTCATTCAAATAAAAACCTTCAACATTTTTCTGAGGCGAAGACAGAATAGAGCTTACACTTCAGGAATAATGTTAGACAACGTAATGACATTTCTATTGTTATTCTAATAATAACAGAACTATAATTTACTAGAGAAAAGGTTCCTTTAATTCCTTTTTCTCTTTTCGTCATTTTAATTTAGTGACAGGGTTGAGAGTGTAGTCCACAACAAGGTCGGATTAAGAGGTCTGCATATGCTCTACCCTCCTTAGACCCCATTTGTGGAATCACACTAGGCATGTTGTTGAGAGAGACTGTGGCATCGGTGAACAAACAATAAAAAAGTTTATATGTATATACCAATATATCATGAAAAACTCAAGATAATGTGGTCAGATATCCTCTATGAAGATGCCCTCATCTGAATCTGATCTGTAGTATCTGCTCAAGCAAGTTTTATCTTCTGAACCAATTCCATCGAGAAGCTCTTCTCTCTTTCTCTGAAGCTCTAACCAGTGATCTGGCTTCTCAAACAAACGCAGGATCTGCAAACCAGCAAAGTCTAAATCTTTTGAATATATCACTCCTAAACTTTGATAGTGGAAATGATTAAGTTTCCATCATCATGACTCACAAGTTTATGCCAGCATATCTCCCTTAGTTTATGCAAAGTATGTTGAGTTGATCAAATGAAAAGGAAATTTATTTTTTGATGACCAAATGAGAAGGAAATTTAAGTGTGTACTTTTGTTTCCTGTTGGTCTCTAGAATGGGATTTGTAAACGAGGCTGAAACTTCCTCAGATTTTTGAATCCCTGGAACAATAGAAGGGAAGATTCTTGTTTTGCATTTTGTCACAAATATTACAGCATGTTCTTAGAGCTGGATGTAATTGATAAAATGTTACTTAACTGATCAAGAAAATTAGAAGTGAAACCCAAAAAAAAATCCAGTTAATTATGATCCAAAATTCATCAAAACAAGTAACTATAAAAAGGGTTCTCTTACAATTGGTTAGCAGGCTGTTGAAATTGACGTGTCAATATAAAAGAAAAAGATTCCAAGAAAGAACAAGAAAAAAGAGGACTTACTGTTTTCATCTTTGGCCTTCTTGAAGATGAATGCAAGAGGCAAAGCCGTGCTGCCAATATCATTGTTTTCATCTCATCTTTGTTGTAGTTCTCCTTTATGTCAGGATCAACAAGACGGTCACTAAGACCACAACTGAGCATTGACCTCACCTGCAATTCACATTATCTAGAGTCAAATCATTGAAGAAACATCTTTTTTCTGTAGGCATACATGCTTCATATTATTACCCACAACACTAAGCTTTCATGATGAGCTTCCAGGTCCTTTTCAATAGCCTGTTTCCCTGTTATCAATTCCAGCAGGACAACCCCATAGGAATATACATCTATCTTCTCATCAACTTTGCCATACATGATGTACTCAGGTGCCAGGTATCCAAATGTCCCAACAACGTGAATTGGTTTCACACAAGCTGAATCTTGCTGACTTTCCTGGTGTACCACTGCTGCTCCAAAATCTGATAGCTAGGTTTCAGCTTCAAAAATCATCAAGTGTAACAAAAACAGATGTATAAATTTTATTGTCTACAGGCTACAGTTTATCAGAATTGAGCATCTAGGCATCAGATATTCATAAAAAGATTTTGAAGTAAGGACAAATCCATTTTTAGCTTATTTGGCCTAAAAGCAACTAATAGGTTTAGAGTTCACCAAGTACTACATACAAACACCAAGATTCCGTCTTTTTATTTTTTTAAAACCCATCTCCAATGGTCCCAAATATGCTTTAGGTTGCTTAAGAGACTTATCATAGTTATACAGGGGAAACAACAAAAAAGCAATTAGATAACCCTCACATCTGTCAGAGTAATCAGAAAGCATCTCCCTATAGCATAGTTTCGCAATGGCAATCAGTGAAACACATACAAGCCAATAAATATGTGAAGCCATCTAATGTAGGAAAGCAAGCTAATAAGAGACTTACTTGTGGGTGGCAATCATCCGACAAGAGAATATTTGACGATCTCACATCTCTGTGAATGACAGGAGGGGTTTGAGAATGGAGGTATTCCAATCCCTTTGCCACTCCTATCGCAACTTGCATCCTTGTGCTCCAATCAAGCTGTTTTAGTCTTTGCTTCAGACTGTCCTTCAGTGTATTATACACAATTGCTTGCATATCCTTACTGTAACTGAAACCGACAAGCTGAATTAAGTTTTCATGTTTGAGATTACTCAATATTTCAACTTCTTGAAAAAGTGCATCCACGGTGTGTCGTGTGTCTTTAAGGATCTTCACTGCTACACACTGGCCATTCTCGAGATTGGCTCGATAGATTTGACTATGTGCACCCACTCCAATCAACAAATTTGGATTGAAGTTGTCTGTTGCACGTCTAAGTTCATCCATTGTGAAGCGTCTAGCGTGACCCATTAATTCTAAGCAAGCTAATCTCTGGAAAAGACTCTTAGCTGCAGCATTATTGAGCTTCTTGACCCTAGGAAAAGTTGCATTTCTCGTCCGTTGTGATGATGTTGGCGCTGAAGAACACGTCATTGACAAAGATTTTTGAATCTGATACTCGTCTCTTGATGATGATGTTGTCGCTGAAGAACACGTCATTGACAAAGATTTTTGAATCTGATACTTGTCTCTTGACTGCGTAGAGCTGCTGGACACTGACAGGGAAGACTCAGATGATTGAAAAACTTTAATTGGAGCGCCTTCTTGGGAAGTTCCCGGCTTCTGGAGTCGGATTTTTCCTCCATTATCCATTACTAGAAGAGAGCAAGTAGGAGGCAATTCTTTCAAAATTTTGCTAGCAATCTGATCACTTGTCCTGAACATCAAAAGAGAAAATGAGACGAAAGAGGGAGAGGAACCGACCCGTACCTATAGACAAAAGCAGTAAAGGAAAAATGTATACCCGGAGCTGCTGCACCCAACAGCAAGCATTGTGGCAAAGTTTATACGTACTTGATTGCTCAACTCAGTTATGTACGTCTCTCCTACGCAAACCTTGATTTGAAAATCCACCTGAAAGAAAAATATTTGTAACAAACAATTGCTGGGCAGTATAAAATGAAACTCGGGAATGTATAATGACCTGCTTGGATTTGCATAGATCCTCATGAATGTGAAAAGTATTTGGATCAAACGTATCATTTGGTTCTTGTACACGAACAGACAAAACATAGTCCCCAGGCATCGCGACGAAATTGATCACACGAAGCAGCATGTCTCTGCTTCTGTTATCGGATTTGAGACCAACAACAATTGTTCGCTTCTTGGCCTTGGAAACTCCCCTGCATCTCAAGAGTGAGGAAATTCCTCCTTTGGCACTTGAACTACCAAACATTGTACACACTCAGAGTCAGGGTCAACGCCAGCATTCTTAAACAAACAGAGAATCTAAAACATCAATTGAAAAATATAAAAATTGAATCGTTTTCGGGGTTCCAATGGAAGTGCTTTTTAGGTTGTAAGTTACCTACTTAATCATAGAAACCCTGACCTAAAACAGCATAATTTCTGGCGGTTGATGCGATTTATGGTCCCTCGCCATAAATAATAGTAGCTTATTGTTTGTTATTAGCATTTACTACAAAGTTGATACAAGTACCATACCACCACTAAGACAAAATTTGACCCGCTCGTAGTGGGCCGACACTTCTATTATGAGTTTAAATGTAGTATTTCTATTTTTACAATTTGTGAACCAATGAATTGTCAATGCGTTCGCTTGGTGCCGTAGCAACATATCTGTATTCCGTTTGATAAATAAATTTAAAAAAAAAAACAGATCTGTATAAATTATCCAAATATACATCTAACCGTCAATTACAAAATGTTGGAAGAATTTTCCTATTATGCATGTAAGCTGGTCGAGATATTACCATTATCAATACCATCCTCACTGATTAAAAATATAGAGGGGAAAAAAAAAAGAAACAGAAAGAAAGATACAAGCAATTTTAAACTGTCGATGAAGCCTCGTTCAAAGGAGATGAAAGTTTCTCAACCTGATAGGTATTCTCCAAGAATGCATTTAGGAATATCATTCACTTTGTTATTCGGCGAACTTTGCACACAACGCAATAAAAGCAGAGTTTAATGGAAACCATAAGTTTGGTTTGTCATCAATTCATTGCGTGTGAAAGCTCCATTCTGAATTCTGCTTATGGGTCTCCTTTAATGTCCCTTTATTGTGCCTTCCTACCTACTCATGTGATAGGCAACAGAACACACAAACTCTTTCCAAGATAGTTTCTCTTTAGTTATTTTATCTGTGCTCAACCAACCAAACTTATGTACATTCCCCACCATCAACTCCACAAAGTACTTTTACACCAAAAGAATGTACCTGTCATACCCAATATTTGGTCACAGATGTAGATACCCTTAATCTCTAACCTAACCTACATTAGCTGTATAATATGATCTGCACCCCTCTCCACAAATTTTTGGCATCCACAACTTTCATAAAGTGTCCCACGCTCACAAATTGAACAGCCAGCTGAATAGAGTCGTATCTGCTGAAAATGGAGAGAGAAAAGAAACGGAAACATTCATAGAATTGGAGAATTCATGCTACTAAACAGGACATTATCTGATGCCTTTCCACATTTTCCCTTCATATATTTGATCCAATTCCTTCCATTCAATCTTTCGGCTACTGAAAAGTATCAGAAAGCCATTGATTGGATTATTCACGGTCAAATACAGAGGACTTATTTTAGTATTTTATTTACTGATAAACAAAGGAACAACATCCCGAGAACCATGGTGCAGGCATTAATCGTCATAATACATAGGGGGTTATAGTATCTAAATTAGGAAGCATTACATTTGAACACCAGAAGCAACATGCTATAAGCAAACCCCAAATATCTTTGCAGAAGACTGTCAACTCCAACCAGGTGACACAATATACCACCATCAACATATCCCAGCACAGCAACACCTTTCTCAAACCATAGGACTATTGCCAGCCACATCAGCATGAAGTGCACCTATGACTTATCTGCGACCTGCAAAAAAAAAAAAATCATAAGATCAAGCAACTCCGTTACGAACACTGCAAAAGCTTAAAATGACAGTAACTCAATAGGAGGGAAACCAAAAAACGCCAACTCCACAAATAATCCAGCATCCATTCACTGCAGATCACATTGGGACTACAGACACTTCCATTCAGCAAAGCTCTTCAAATGTCTCTTGCATGGAAATCTACAGCTTTCCATCCTACTTAATGATCAACGTTCAGGGAGACATAATTCAATAATTAAGGGTTTTTAGCTTATTGTCCCATAACTATTTCTAGGATCCTTAAAATCGAATATCACTAGAATTGTTTTCATAAAGGTAAAACTAAACGAGGGAAGGAAATGCGGGACTTCTCGAGAGCAGAAGTGCATCTGTGATTAAAGTAAAGTAAAGATGTATATCCTTGCACTTTCAAGCTTTACGGTGAAACATGGCTCCAATTCATGATGTCAAGGCAGTGGTTTTTTAGCAGATTACACATCATGTAATGTAGCTTACTGTACCTACTTAATGTTGGTAGTCAATGAAATTATATGTCATTAATTAATACTTCCTCCATTCCAATTTATGTCTTAATTTTACTGGCACAGAGTTTTAAGTATCAAAACTTCTCATTGTTGTGGTCTTAAATTAAACGTGTATATAGTGTATCAATGCCCTTCAAATCTTGTGGTCTAAAATATTATGCGAAATCTTGGAATTAAAGAAATACTAAATAGAAAATATGATTCTTGTTTAAACAAACAAAAACAAAAAGCAAGACAAATAAATTGAAACAGAGAGAGAAAAAGGTAAAAGTAGACAGGAAAGTAAAAACCACAAGTCCATAACAACTGTAGCAATTTTTTTTTCTTTTAAACTTTCTTCGTTTAGTATTTACACGTCACAAAAAGAAAGCAGTAAGTAAATAAGTCATTATAAAGCAATACTTTGCACTAAATATTAGTTTTGAAGTGAATTCTCGCCTTGTAAAAAACTTTAGTTAATGTTTCCTGACTCAACGACCCCTATCCTCCTCCTAGGTTTCTAAATTAGAAGGATGATGGGACATCAGAGTGGGTAAAAAGTTGACTTAAATTCCCCACCCTCGAAAAGCTAAACATGGTTCACTCCATTCTTAGGGATAAGAAGTATGAGCCTTGTGGATTTTGCACTTCTTCTTATGCAGAGGCACTATCCCAAATTACACTCCATTGAATTTATAATTCAGTATATAATAAATTTAAACATATTTCCTTTGTTTTTTATTTCAATGAGAAAGGGATTCACAACCAGATGGTCATCCATTGTGCATATATAGATCAACCTTAATTGTTATCATACTTCCACCTGGCATCTTTTTTGGTTTTGTCTAATTAATTTCTACAGCATAAAGGATACAGATCACAGATAAGGTGCAGGAAGAAGTTTAATTTGTTCCTTCGTTGATGTTACAAAAGTTGCTGTACTGGTTATTAGAGTTGAACCTGTAAGATGTATTGCTTGTTTTAATAATTTATATGGAGATTTGCATAAACTGGTAAAAGGTTATAATAGCATAAGTAGCCCAAACAACAGGCCCATATCGAACCGAACTAAAGAGAACCATTGTACACATGTTTCCTCAAATGTGATCCAACATTTCACCAGTGTCGTCAAAGGCGCACTTAAGCCCTGAAGCAAGGCTCAAAACATGTTGAACACTTCGCATCACTTGATGTGCACACTGGGTCGCCATTGAGAATCTAAGGCATTGTTTTCCTTGCTAATGAGCCTCTTCTGAAGAGGCGCCACTAAATAATTGATATTTTTCACTTTATAGTTTAAGAAAGGATCCATATTCCTTAATATGTTTTACATTCATGCTTATGATTATTAGTCTTGAACTAGACATATATACTTTTATTTTGTTCTCTCTCTATGCCTTTTTTCATTAAAGCCCACATTTTATTTGCGCTTTGAGCTTTAAATGTCCAGTGGACCTTAGAGCTTTTTGCGTTTTTTTGTTTTTGATAAGATTTTGTTTCACTATCAATATCTCCATGTATCCAAACGGAAAACCAATTAAACTCTCAAGTAGCCTTGAAGCTAGAGATAAAAGGAGAACATCCAACAACTGGAATAACAGGTCCCAAATACCTCCTTAACTAAATCATGGTAATAGACAAAACACCAGCACAGGATTTGGAAAATGAACTCAGGTCATTTGAACAATCAGTTGCATGAGCCTGAAATTGTTATAATTGTGAAACAGGTGAACTTACGTTCTTTACTATACACTTTGCCTTTTACTAGAGAAGAATTGTGTCACTCACCACCAAATAATCACCTCCCCCGCAAAAGTATTGGAGGGAGGTGATTAGACAAAATATGGCACAACTTCATATCACCAAGGACATGATCTTAGATAGAAAGGAGCGGAGGTCGTGCATAAGGTAGAAAGCTAGAACGGATAGGATGATGTCTGACTTTGTGATATAGTAGGTTAGTAGGACAAGTCATGTTTTTATATATTGTGTTGTTATTTTCCACCATTTATTTTGTTACTTTAATTGTCTCTATAGATTGTTATTTGCTTTCCACTCTAGTCTTTTTTCCACATTTAGTATTTTCTGCTTTTAGCGCTGATATTTTTGAGATGGGGGTCTTCCAAAAATAGTCTTTTTATCTCTATGAGGTAGTGGTAAGGTCTAAGTATATTTTACCCTCTCCAGACCCCACTTGTGGGGTTTCACCTGGTATGTTGTTATTGTTGCTGTAGCTTTAGGTATTCCTACTTTCATAGATTAAATCCCACGTCAACAATCACACAGAAATGTGTCGGAAACATCAAGATGCAACAACAACAATATACCCATGTGATAACTTCAAGATATTGGATTCATTTGTAGTCAATATCTCCAGTCACGCAATTAATAAAGAAGATGTCACTGAATGTGCTAGCCTTGGTATGGTAATCATCCAAGGAATCATAAGGATTATTCAATTCTGAACTATGCAATTGGTGTAATTGAGACAAATACCTGGAAACTAAGCATAAAAACCATTAGAAATAAAACCAACAAAAAGATCATGTAAAAAGGCATCCTAAATTAAGACCCCTCTCATGTCCATTCTTGGAAATTTAAGCACCTGATTAAGAGGATTATCCGGAGATTTCTTCCATAGCTTCCAAATCAAGTCTTTGTACTGAGTGTGTGTTAGACCTGGTTTCTCCTCCTTCAGAGCACGAAGCTCAGCCTCCTCAAAAGCCTAGAAGTACAAGAATTAACATCCCAAATAAAAATGTGCAACTGAATCTTAATAAGCTTGTGTAAAGGCAACTCTTTCCACGAAAGATGGAAGAAATAGAAAGAAATCACCTAGTGCTTTGTCTAGGCTGAAAATTTGCAAATTGTCTCGCAAGTTGCTCCAACAAAGAACAATCAACCAACCAAACAAGTTTGACATTGGTTATATTTATCCTCTATAGCACTCTGCTCTAATATACCCCTTTCGTTCCAATAGAAGAGTATATTTTTTTTCTTCCCCCTCCCGGTAATATAAAATGCAATGAGAGACCTCTTAATCACTAGACTTATATCTAAAACTGCAAGCAAGGCTACTGAGGAATACCTTAAATGCTGCCCTGAGTCTCTTTTCAGGATGCCTATCCGGTGGCAAATTATCTGAAATAGCCAAGTGAGCAATGGCATCATCCACAGTACTGGCCTCTATAATTGAATCATCACGATTCCTATTGGTAACGAGCACCATTTTTTCATACTCCTCCTCTGCCGCCATACGGCTCTGCCTCCTCTTGTCCTCCTCCGCCTTCTTCGCTAATGCTGCCTGCTCCGCCTCCTTCCTCTGCCTTAGTTCCGCCTCAGTCACCTTAGGTACCGGAGCGGCCACACGATTGGCTTTCTTATCCGGCTTCTTAATTGACTTCTCGAGCTCTTTCGCCTCCAGCTCCGCAAGCCGACGCACCTCGGCTTTCTTTGCTGCGGCCTCTGCTCGCTTCTCGGCTTCTTCTTCTCGTTTCTTGGCGGCGCGTGGCTTGGGTCCTTCGGCCTCGCGCCAATACTGATCTTCTTTTTCTCGAGATTCACGTTCTTTGCGCTCGGCTTCGACGGCGCTCTTCCGAGCCCTAGACGTTTCGGCCTTACTATTCACTCCCATTTTTTTCGGCATCTTTCTTCGCCGATTTCACTATCAACCTTCCTCTTTTCTTTTTCTGCGCTCGGTAATAACGTTCGACGATTCCTGGATAACTTGGAAATTGGAATCCACTGTGTCTCTGGAGATTGCAATTGCCCTTTTGTCAAAAAACGCTAAAAGGAAGAGTTGGAGCAGATGCTTCTGCCAAAATTTCTCAGGAACCGACTTTGACGAAGTGGCTACAATATATTTGGGCCGAGCCCATACTTCATTGGATTTGTTTGCACCAACTAACCAATTTCACTTCTGCTATTTAAGAGTAAAGTCTTTCTATTTTAGCACTGCTAGTGCTAGTGGCTAAAATCGAAATTGTGTTTTGAATCAGAATACGACAAACAACGCTTGAATCCTGAATTATTTTCTGAACTTAATACGCAATAAAGTAATTAAATTTACGACAAATATCATGTATTTACTTATATAAAATCTTGTCAAAATATAGAAGTGAATGTAGTTTAATTATATATGAAGTGAGTACACTGACTATTTGATTTTTATCAACTCAATTCAAAGTCTTAAATTTTAGATATAAAATTCTCTTGATATATTGAGTCTTTTAATATATAATTATTTGACACAATTCATAATTAGAATATGTTGAATTTTAAAAAATAAGAAAGGAGAGTGAGAAGGAGGAGGATAGTACTTGTGATTCTGCCTTCCTTTGTTTCACCCTATGTGTCAACTATTGGATTTCAGCCTTCCAATTTAGAATTTGTCAATGTACTCACAACCAGTCCATCAGCATTCTCTGCAAAGAATTGGAACACTACCTGTGTATTATGTAGAGTCAAAAATTTATGTAATTGAATTAAAAAACATATATTGAAATGTCATATTTAGATTTTTAAAACTTCTTTTATCGCCATCCGATAAGGTCAATGTACCAGTCACCCAATGCATGGCAAACACGTGATGCTCCAGGCTAAGTTATTTATCTTCTAGATGGAAGAAATATAAAACTTTATCATACTTGATTCATAAAACTCTATAATCAATAACATTAATATGTTATTTTATCTAACCTGCTTCTATTATGACTTAGCAAAGCAATCAATTTCCATCTTGTCTTCACTAGTCTTTTTGCATTAAAAAAAATAATGAATCGATAATTTACTGTATCAAAGAGAGACTTCTTTTTGCTTTATTTGTGTTATACATATAAAATTCTAATGAAAAAAATTTAATTTAACTTGTTAATTACTAACTTTATATAATTCCTCTCCGGCCCACCAATATGACTGTATAGCGGTGCTTGCGATGATTTTGAAATGACTACGACATGATGTGGTTTGTATGATCCTAAATTCCTTGTGAAACGAATAGTTGGTGAAAGACATAATAAGTCGATATTTTAGATGAGCAAGAAAGTCGGGACACAATATTACAGAAGCCAACCATGGTCTCATAGGGCACTAGCATAACTACCAGTGCACAATAATCTTTAATGTGCCAATCACAAGTACTATGAACATTACGAATTCACCTAGCATATATACTTTCTTTAAATTAGTATTTTTAATTAGAGAAATTGAATTCTATTTTCGAATTAGAAATTTTTTTTTACAAAAATGGTGATTCTGAGCTCATTTAAGCTTCATTTTCGAAATAGTTTCCACCGATAGATTCCTAATTACATGGGCAACATTTTCCTCTAAAATATTTTTGATTTTGGCCTTGATTTCTGGTATCAAAATTGCAATATAATAAACTTGGTGACATAATTCTTAGTGATCGTCCCAAGTTGCAAGCTTGAAGGAGGAAGGGAAAAAAGTATTTCCACTGTTTGTTTTTCTTGCTTCCATTCTATATCTATGCTTCCTCCTTTTCTTTTTAGTTGTTGTAAAATTGTAATTTGCTTTTTGAAAAATAGATTTTTTTATTAATATTTTAAAATATATTTTCTAAACATATTAATATAAAAAATATATAATTTACACATATTTTATATAATTTTTAAATATTTAAATTTTTATTTTAAACTATGTACTTAATGTAATTTAATTTAACTTTAAAATTAATTCTAAAAGAATACAACATAATAACTTAAAAAGGAACAAAAAACAGTATACGCTATATAGCCCAAATTAGCTTGAATTATTTGTAGGCCATAAGGTTTACTAAAAGAGGGAAGTTTTCTTTGCCAATTGTCCTCTTATCATTTTGAGATTCAATTTCTGTTACTCTTGTTCGCAAAAGCTAGTGGTGTTGCCATTGTTATCATTTCTTTTTTCTCATTTGCTTCACCAGCAATGTTGTGACAATTGATTTTGAAAGCCTCTCATAAATTTGTTTTGTATTTTATATCCTTTCTACGAGAAATATTTTTACATAAAAGAAAATTGACGATAAACATACAAAAACTTTATCGAATTATTTTATTCTATTTTAATTTATAAACGTGTTCATGTTTGAGTCGTTTCATCTTAAGTTTTCATGTTAAATTTATATTTATTTGGTCCTTTCTAGTAGTTAGAGTCTTTTTATTTATTTTTTGAGTCAAATGATATGAATTTTGACAAATATTGAAACTAATCACAATCACGTTCTATGTATGGTTCATCGCACCTGTTCTTTTATCATATCTAGTCTTTCTGCCTTTG
>JAOTQR010000001.1:37393951-37424393 GCA_025774065.1 Solanum ossicruentum | reverse complement strand
TGAGCTGAGGGTTTTAGGAAACAACCTCTCTACCTCTATGAGGTAGCGGTAAGGTCTGCGTACAATCTGCCCTCCCCAGACCCCACTTGTAGGATATTACTGGGTATGTTGTTGTTGTTGTATCCTCATTTGATTTCTGTTGTGACTTATAGAAATTTTACTTATCTCAATGCCCAGTGAGATACAAGTTCTTGCAAAATGCAAGACATCATTTATGAAAAATTATGATAAATTTTTGTCATGCAAAAATATTAAAAATTGCATGAAATTTGGGCAAATATGTAAACAATCATAAAAATTGATGATTTTATATTTTTATTGATTTCTCAAGTTCTCACTTAATATTTATATTTATGATTACATTTGAATTTTGAAATCTAATTCAAATATAAAAATTATTTAAATCAACATTTCAATATATCTTACTTTCCAGTTAAAAGGCTGAAATTGACCATTAAAAGCAAAACAAGAACCAACACTTGAAGTAGCTATTTTAAAATAATTTTATCAAAAATATAAATTTATTTTATCTCATATTTAATTTTTATTTTTGTCATTTTTAAATCTCACTCAACTTAATTCCAAGCAAAAGATCAAAATAATAATTTTAGAAATACCATTCTCCAATGAAATTCTTTTATAAGTCCTTTTCCAAAAACAGAAGTTAAAATTTAAAATAAACATTAATCCTAATAGCAGTAGTACTACTGCAACGACATACCCAGTGCCTAATAGTAGTATAATATATATTCTTTTTAAGTCGAACAAATTAAATATCTCCTAACAAAAAATACTTGGAACATTGATTTTACGCCCCTTCAGTCTATTTTTTCCCCTCAGCTACTCTTTTCTCTGTTCTTTCAAGATCGTCTCTTTCTTTACTTAAACCTCAAGACTGCAAAACTGGGAGGTCCTCCATCGAATTTCAATACCATTAAAACAACCTACAAGTTGATTATAAAAAAGATTTATAAAAAAGATTGTCAATGAAGAACGCAGACCCCAAGAAGGCCGGCACTCAAAAGATTTTTGGAACTGTTATCAATGAAGATGACGCTTCCCACCTGGTGGGCGGCATAGTTGAAAAGGGGTTTTCAGAACAACCATTAAAACAACCTACAAGTTGGTCTTCTGCACCTCGCCCTACTGTTCTTCCTTTTCCTGTGGCCCGCCATCGCTCTCATGGTCCAGTAAGCTCCTCTTCTTTCTTAATCTTTGGCTATTCTGCATTTATTTGAATTGACGAGTTTAATTTGAGTTCCCACTTTCAAAAAAGATTTGATATTTATTGTCATTATAAGAGTTGGTGAATGTTTCTCCTCTGTAGTTGAGTAATTTCCTTTTAGAAGTGATAACAACTTATTTCGGCCATGACAATTGTGAAATTTGAAAAAAGTAACTCTTGTTTTCAAAGTGATATTTGGAAATTGGAGTTTTGTTCGGCTATGGATACATATTGGAGTTGTTTTTTGAATGATTTGACGTGAAAGAATCCGAAAACTAATGACCAAAGATGATTTACGGATTCAACTCTAGAGAAAAGTAAAAATTATTCTTGGCCATACGGCCAATGAAAGTAGAAAGTACTAGAACTTTTCTATCTTTTCAACTGGCGTAAGAATATCTGATAGGGCTAAAGACACCTAGAAAGCTAGATCTAAAGTAAATCTACTAACAATCCTTAAACATGTTATCAACTAGATTTTCTCGTATCTGCCATATAAAGCCAAGCCAAGAGAGATACAAATATGGAAGCATTAAACAGTGAATTTGTTACGTACTCGTACACATTAATAAATAAATATGTTGTTTTTGGCGACGAACAATATGCTTTTGTTTTGGCACATTATAGTATAAAAGTAACCTTCTTTCTTTTTATTATATATTGTGATGATATGGATCTGCGTGAAGCTCAGGTAGGATCTTGATGAACATGCTCGGAACTACTTTTGAAAGTCATATGTGTAGAAGGAACTATGAACGTTTTCAATTATCTGGGTGTAGTTTTCTTACTTGACTAATAAGTGCATCTCTCTGCGTATTTGTATAGCATTGGACCCCAAAAATTGAAGTTGTTCGTGCTAACAATGGTCACGATGGTGAAGAGAATGAGGAAGATTTCACTGGAATGGACAAGATTGGAGCTTTTGCTAAGCCCATGGAAAGAAAAGAGAATAAAGGGATGGATTTTAGTCGATGGCGGGATATAGTGGCTAGTGATAATAGTTCTGTACCATACAAGAGGGAAGAAAGTTCTCGCAAGTTGAAATCAACATCAAAAGAGCGAAAGGCTGTTGCAGAAGTATCTCGAAACAAAAGCAACTCAAATGAACACACTCCAGATAAATATGGAAAGGGTGCTATATTATCTGTAGAAGATGGTGCAGAATCTCAGGACGTCAGCATGGAAGATGAACATATGGTTCAACAGCAAGAGGAAGGCATGGCCATGGACATCGATCAGGGAGGCATGGAACAGAGCGCTAACCATTCTGTCTTACCAGAGCAGAGATGTGGAAGTGGTATCACTGAACAAGAGGAAGAAATAATTGAGGATATGCATCCTGCCTTACAGGTTCACACACAGAAACATAACATTCCTGCAAACAATACTGATGCTAGCTTTCACTCTCGGGAAGTGGAAGGAAGCCAGAACTCCAGCAGTCTTGAGAGTCAAATTGATGAAGAGAATCGAGCTAAATTAGCGACGATGTCAGCTGATGAAATTGCTGAAGCGCGGGCTGAATTAATGGCAAAACTTAGTCCAGCAATGTTGGCAGCACTGAAGAGGAAAGGCCAAGAGAAGATGAAAAGAGGAAAATCCAGTAAATCTGGTTCTCAACACAGTGGCGAAAGGCCTAATTTGCTGGATGAGATGAAGAACACAGCCTCACAAGGCACACTGGAAAATGTAAAAGATGATACTCCAAAGTTGAGTGCAAGCACCAGTTTATGGGATGATTGGAGTAAACGAGTTGAGAGTGTCCGAGATTTAAGATTTTCTTTGGATGGTAATATTGTGAAGAGTGAATTTGATGTCCCAAAGAGTGGTAAGCATAAATTTGTTTATACCTTCAAAGCTCATATTTTCCAATACTGCATGTTTGATTTTTTATCATTTCCTCCTAGTGTATGATTCATCCATCGAAGATATAAATTTCCCAAGCATTATTGGTGAGCACTGTTGAATATGAGTTCACCAGCAGGCATACTTAAGCTGGTCGAAACACTCAAAGATGATTAGTTAGATCAATCTTATGTCTAGTATGAGCTACAGTTCTGTGGTTAGCTTGGCTGCATCCACTGATAAGTTCTGATTCATTTGCCCAATCACCAGTTTAGGGGCAGGCATGCTTAAGCTGGTCAAAACAGTCAAAGATGGCTAGTTAGATCAATCTTACGTCTAGTACGAGCTACATGTCTGTTGTTGCTCGGTTGCATCCACTGATAAGTTCTGATTTATATGCCCAATCACCAGTTTAGTGGCAGGCCTACTTAAGCTCGTCGAAACACTTGAAGATGACTAGTTAGGTCAATCTTATGCATAATATAAGGTACATTTATGTGTTTTCCTCAGTTGCAGCCACTGATCAGTTTTGATTCATATACTTATGATTATTTCATTATATAGTTCTAGTTTGCAGCAAGGATAAGGGTGATGGACCTCTCTGGTATATTTGAAGATACACTTTGTGCACACATGTATCACTTTGAAATATACCAATAGAAATGAAAACAGGTCAATTCCAAGGGGAGTAGGTGTTCTTCAAGTTTTTCACCAAGTAAAGGTAGATGTGTCTGGCTGTCTTCATGATGGATACTACTTTGTTGTAGTGGTATCTTAGTACTATTTTTTTTGGGGGGGTAAAAAAGCCGTTTCTTCATACTACTGGAGAATTTCCGAAGGAGCTTCTTTTTATAGATCGATTCTTTCTGCTTTCCTTGCTTGCCAAGGTGTCAAACATATTTTTTCACAGGAAATCTTTTCCAGTTTAACATGTCTCGATGGGATTGATTTTATGTGGGATTGGACACACCTTAATTTCTTAGATCCCGTGGAGTGTGATGGCTATCTGCATATATTTGTGACCTGCCAGGTTAAGCCCGATGTTTTTGTTTGAGGGTGGACGCTGTTGCTCTTTTCAACTGTCAAAGTTGAGAACTGACCTTGCGTATTTGTACCCTAACTATACCTATAGACGTGTATCAAGAAAAAAAAGAAAAGAATTTCTGGTGCCTATTTCCAGCCTGGTAGTTAAGAACTGGCTGTCCCTTTGTAGATTAGGCAGGTTTTTTCCTCTCTGATCTCTCTTCCACTCTTATTTCCTCATATCCATTATCTGATATCGAGTGTGTTGATGATACAACCTAATATCTGATTATTCTACTTAAATAGATGATGCTCTAAATCAACTTCCTATAGAATTGTAGAGTGCCTCTCGTTTTATCATGTAGCTCTATGTTGTGTCTCACCTGATCTGGCATTTTCTGAATCTTCTTCTTGTTAGGAATGCCTCAACCCATGAAAGATTTTGATGGGTATGGCCTGTGTTGTTGCAGGTAATGCATCAGCTTATGCTGAGCAAAATCTTTCTGAGCGTGACTATCTACGAACTGAAGGTGATCCTGGAGGGGCTGGCTACACCATCAAAGAAGCAGTTGCTCTTGCAAGAAGTATTGTTAGTTACTAAATTTTAAATCCTTTGGATGTTAAATATCATGCTTCGTTCTGTCTGCATGCCCGTACTAGTCTAATTGTCTGTTTTAAGTATCTGAGCTCCTTGACTACAGGTACCTGGACAACGGACATTTGCATTCCATCTTATTGCGTCTGTGCTTGATAGAGCAATGCATAATATTCAGCAGAATCAGCTGGGGTGTCTCTTAGGATCTCAGGATAGAGATAGATTTACTGACTGGGAGGCCATCTGGGCTTTTACACTAGGACCAGAACCCGAGCTTGCTCTATTATTGAGGTAAATTTAAGTATTTCTTGGTATTCTCTTGTGATACTGCATTTACATTGTCCATACATAGTCAATTAACGACAACAACAACATACGTAGTGAAATCCCACAAGTGGGTCGGGGGAGGGTAGAGTGTATGCAGAGATAGTCTTTTTCTGAAAGACCCTTGGCTCAAATTTATCTTCTCCAAGTAGAAGAAAAAGAACAATAAATATAGCATAGCGGCTAAAACGAAGAGCAATGTAAACTTTACATGGAAAAACAATATCAGTAGCAACGTGAAAATCAAAAAGCAATAACAGCACAACTATAATCCATGCATAGTCAATTATTCAATTTTTTCTCCATTTGCCCATAATCTTCTTTGTATTTAGGTTTCTTTTCACTTGTTTCTTTTGAGTCCCCACTTGGAATGGGAGTAGGGACGCTGTTGTGGTGGAAGGGCAAGGTATCACCTGCTTTAGAAGGCAAAAAAATCCAACAAAGTGTTAAGTCTTTTTCTCTAGGTGGAAGGGAAATTTTTGGATAATTGATTTTGTTAATCTTCTCAAAATTATTTGAAAAACGACAAAAAGAATGTAGTGGGGAAACAGGTGGAAATTGTGTAGTACTTTGAGAAAAAAGAGGATAGTTGAGTTTAAAACTATTTAGTGTAAAGTTGAGTGCAGAACTTGCAAGTAACAGAATTTTTTCTCTCAGTTTTTGTTTTTGGTGAACATCCTTGTAGAGAATCTCAGTTTCTACTGTACTAGATTCCTCTCCCCATCCTACCCTCCTTTTTTGATTTTAGTGTGCCTTGTAGTAGAATCTCAGAACCAAACTAGCCCCTTAAAAATCTTTTTTTCTGGATGGGCCTTGTTACGCATAGACCCCTCTAAAATGATTGGGCGGTCAACAGGTCTGATGGTAAGTTTTCTGCCTGGCATTTTGAGAAGTCCATGTTTCATTGTGGAAAGATTCAATTTGTGGACTTGTGGACTTATTACTTCACAAGAATTTGAGGGATACTCTTATCTCTTTACTGCTATGCAACCTGAACTACTCAGCTTAGTAGTTGGGTCAAAACCTTGGGTTTGTAGATTAAACAACATGTCTAACTCTTCGTTTCTGTCCCTTAATAAAATATGAAACCCAAAATGATTGTGGTTTTCTCCAAGGAAATAAGGTTTATTGCATTTGCCTTATTTGTAATTTTTCACGTTAGTTGAAGGACATGGACCAGGACTAGTTGGATGACAGCACTTCGATCTGAAAATAATGTACTCCCTCCATCCATCTTTACTTGTCCACTATTGACTTGGCACATGGATTAAGAAGTAGTAAATGATAGGGGTAACTTTACCAAATCACCGTTTGAATATAATAAATACAATAACTTGAAAAATGTAATAGGGAAATGACTGTAATTAATGATAAGGGTAAATTAGGAACTAAGTGTAAAGTTATCTTTTGATTTTATAAAGTGGACAAGTATTGTTGGACATCCCAAAATAGTATAAGGGACAAGTAAAGATGGACGGAGGGAGTACTTCAGCATCTCTCATGTTAAATTAGAATTCCTGGAAATGCTGCACACACTCCCTTTCCGAAAAAAATAAATACACCAAGCACTACACTTGCATGGAAGAAGATCAATTTTCTTCGAGACAGCAGTTGTTGCATTCTTTCTTACTTAAAGGAAGTGTTTGGTGAAAATGCATTTTTCACTTGTAGGATGTATCTGGATGACAACCACAATTCCGTAGTTCTGGCGTGTGCTAGAGCCATTCAGTGTGCTCTTACCTTTGGGATCAACGAGGAGCTTTTTGAAATTGTGGAGGTAAGACTATGAACTTTATTGCCTCTATGAAATGTACATTGGGAGATGGTTTATACTTGACCTCTGTGTTTTTATCAGAGAATACCAACTCTTCAGAGGGAGGCACCTACTGCTCCTGTCTTTAGAAGTCGACCAGAGATTGAAGATGGTTTTCTCTATGGTGGTTTCTGGAAATACAATGCAAAACCTTCCAATATACTTCATTTCGCGCTGGATTATCTGGACAATGACGAAAGCGAACACACTATTCAGGATGATGTTGTTGTTGCTGGCCAAGATATAGCTGCAGGATTAATTAGGATGGGGATCCTTCAAAGAATTCAATATCTCTTGGAGGTATGTTTCGTCTGTGGACCCATGTTTCTTTTTTATTCTAGCTTGTGTTTGTGGGAGCAACTTGTCCAATAAATAAATCGACTCATAAATGATGATTGCGAGTTGTGTACTGTAACATGACATGTTATCTTCTTCTTTTTTTCTGCCAGACTGAGCCTTCAGCAGCTTTGGAAGAATGCCTGATTTCCATATTAATTGCGATAGCTAGGCATTCGCCAACTTGTGCAACGGCAGTTATAAAGTGTCAGCAGCTGGTTCAAACAATCATCAGCAAATTCACTAGTAAAGAGCAAATGGAGATCAGTACCTCAAAGATCAAGTCAGTTACACTCCTGAAAGTAAGCATCAAGAATCCATGCTTGAAACATTTGTGCCTGTAATAAATCTATCCAAATTTTAAGTTCATTCGAGCTTTAAATTTTTTTCTTTAATGTGACAGCTTTTGGCTCGATTTGACAAGAAGAACTGCCTAGAATTTATCAAGACTGGAATAGTTCAAAAGATGATATGGCACTTGTATCGGTATACCTCTTTTGACCAATGGGTTAAGTCTGGAAAAGAAGCTTGTAAGCTTTCATCAGCGCTTCTGGTTGAACAGTTACGGTTGTGGAAGGTCTGTGTGCAATATGGATACTGTGTGTCATATTTTGATGATCTATTTCCTGCCATATGTATTTGGTTGAATGTGCCTGCATTTGGAAAGCTGATTGAGAATAATGTTCTCAGCGAATATACCGCCATCGCCGAGGAAGCATACCTTGTACTGGGTGCTTTAACTAGAAGACTGCCAACTTTTTATTCCCACATGCAACATTTGGATGGGGGTATTACAAAAGAAGCAGAGAGCTGGTGTTGGGCCCAGGTTGGTCCTATGATTGATTCCGCCCTAGAGTCTACCAGGATAAAGGAGATACCACTTCTATCTCATCTATCTGAGGGGCAAAATGATGAGAAATTGAATGGTGATATGCAGGACTCAGCAGTTCCTCCTTTGCTGTGGTTGATATCTTCAATTATGGACATGCTTTCTACCGTGCTTGAAGCTGTAATGCCAGAAGATAATGCAGTGTTGTGCCATGGGGCTCTTCCATGGATGCCAGACTTTGTCCCTAAGATTGGACTAGCAATTTTGAAAAATGGACTTGTGAGTTTTTCAAGCATAAGTAGTGCAGGCCATGATGGTGCTGCCGGCAGCAGTTCGTTCCTCAAGAGTTTGTGTTATTTGAGAAAAGCAAACCAACAAGAAACAGCAATAGCTTCCAACAGTTGCCTTCAGGGACTGTTGCGAGTTGCTTCGTGTGTTGATAAGCTGATATCTCTAGCTAACAATGAACCTTGGAAGCCATTGCAATACCAGGGTTTCACAAGAGAGGAAAACATTCTTGCTGTTGGGATTCTCCACTCCTCTCTTCCTGAGTTAAGAGCTTTGATGACAAGTGTAATGGAATCAAATGGTTCTGAATGGTGTCATATGCAATCAATTGAGACGTTTGGTAGAGGTGGTCCAGCACCAGGAATTGGTGTAGGCTGGGGTGCCCCTGGTGGGGGGTTTTGGTCTAAAAATATATTATCAGCTCAAGTAGCTGCACGATTATTCATTTATTTGCTTGATGTTTTTCCCATTGTATCTATCAAAGATGAGTTTACAACTGAAGGGATGAACTCTGTAATACAAAAAATAAATTCTGTCATGGGAGCGTGTTTATTGCTGGGGCCAATGGATAGTTCTGCAGTAGAGAAGCTGCTGGATTTTTTGTTTCAAGTTCCCACTCTAAAGTACATTGATTTCAGTATCCGCCAATTTCTTAATCTTAATCAGGGGTTTCAGTCTTTCGAATGGGTGTTTCAAGAAGAGGACTATTTACTGTTGAGTGATGTCTTAGCTTCTCACTTTAAGAAGAAATGGTTGTGCGCAAAACAGAAGCGTAAATCTGCTGCTATAAATGAGCAAGTATTCCACAAGAACTCTAAAAAAAGAAGTGGCTTATTGGACACCATTCCTGAGGAAGCTTCTGAATCAAACCCCACCAACCAAGAGCCTAAATGTTTGGTGGCTGAATGGGCTCACCAAAGACTGCCTCTTCCCTTGCATTGGTTTCTTAGTCCACTCTCAGTGCTTTGTTCTACCAGTCATGAGTCTCTGGATTTTCTTAAAGTTGCAAAAGGTGGACTCTTCTTTCTCTTGGGGATTGAACTAATGTCAACATTGCTTCCTTCTGAGTTGCAAACACCAGTTCGAAATGTACCTATTGTATGGAAATTGCACGCGTTGTCTGCGACTTTACTTTCTGGAATGGGCATTTTTGAGGAGGACAATAGCAGGGATCTCTACAAAGCTTTGCAAGATGTCTATGGACAGCTTCTTGACAGGGAAGGGAAAGTTGATGCAAATAACCTGAAATTTAAGATGGATATACATGAGAACTACTCCACATTCATTGACAATCTAGTAGAGCAATTTGCTGCTGTTTCTTATGGTGACATGATATTTGGTCGTCAAGTAGCAGTCTATCTACTTCAATTTGTTGAAGCTCCTGTAAGGCTTGCTACATGGAATGCACTGTCTAATGCCTGTGCTCTCGAGCTTTTGCCTCCTTTGGAAAAGTGCATTGCTGCAACTTATGGATATCTTGAACCTGTTGAGGTATCGCTCACTTAAACACTATCAGCAAATACATTTAGCACTTGATAATCACATACTTATTAAGTTGACCTTTACTGTAGTGAAAGCTATATGAATTCCTTTTCTGTTCTGTGGATGTTTGTTGATTACACAATACTTCCGAGTACTCTAGAGTTCTATCTTGACTATTGGGTAAATGACGAGGGTTCCCAGGAAATAGCCTCTCTACCTCCATGAGGTAGTGCCGTAGTGGTAAGGTCTGCGTACATTCTACTCTCCTCAGACCCACTTGTAGGATTCCACTGGGTATATTGTTGTTGTTGCTTAAGCATATTAATATAATTGGGGTTTTGACACAAAATCAATGGAATATGCTGTGCCAGATGAAAAATACATCTCCTTTCACTAATGCAAGTTTGATGTGTTTCTCTTAGATGTTCTGAATACCATACTGATGGTTTTGAAGACTCACTTGAGAATACTTAAGTTTGACACTGAATCTAGATCTGCCGGTAAGAGTGTGCTTACAGGAGCGGTGCAGCTATAATGACTTACTAAAATGAGATGCATTTTGTGTTACTTGTCACCTTCATGTTTGGCATTTGGGAGGAAAAAGAAGCAGCCCAGACTTTGCTCTTCCTCTCTCCATGCACTTTATATTCTTAAACAAAAAGGAAATACAAAAGAGAGACACGAGGAAAAGAAAAGGAAAAGGAAACATGCTGTTTGGGGGGAAGGGCAGCTTCTGACCATGTAACAGTAATATAAATAGTGTGGATGTTATGGATGGTACATTGGGTGTGGTGTTGTTGTTGTGGATGGTTAATAAGGATAACACGAGATTTTTTCTACTTTGTTTACCAAGAGTCGATCGGAAACGACGTCTCTACCCACAAAAGTGGAGATAAGGTTTGCGTACATCTTACCTCCTTGGACCCCACTTTGAAATTACACTAAATATGTTGTTGTTTGTTAGTTGTTCAGCATGTCATACATAAATCGAGATGATAATTTATCTTGTTCAGTATCCTGCCTTGCACAAGACACTGACTCCTATGAGTGAGGCAGTATGGCAACTAAAAGTTACAAGGTAAAATGGAAGGATATTGGAAATATGATGATAACTGTGGCATTACTAAACATTGTTTGGAAAAGAGTGAATCGAGAGTTAGATTGTGTTGTCCATTTTTTTTAATAGGAGGTGAAGTCAAGTTGAGGAAAGCTCTTGTAAAATTTTTGCTGTAAACAAAGACATAATTATACTTTGCTTACTTGTTGATAAGTAATACTTTGATGCAGGATGATGAAAGGATGTTGGAAGCTTACTGTAAATCATGGGTTTCAGGAACCCTAGATAAAGCAGCACGTCGAGGATCTGCTTCGTTCACTTTGGCCTTGCACCATCTATCATCATTTATTTTCCAGCCTTGCTCTGGGAATATGATCCCTTTGAGAAACAAGCTTGTCAAATCTCTGCTACGAGACTACTCCCGTAAGAAGCAACATGAGGTATGCAGTTTTGTAACTTAATTGCTTAGTTAATCCCATTTTTTGGCTGTAAAAGGCCTTCTTAAGGTGTGATTTAAGGTAGCAGGATGTGTGCTTTGCAGTTTGCTCTATTTACATGGTGCATTAGTGAATATGTCAAAGGTTCTAAGGCGTGTGCCTTCGCAAATTCCCTTCAACCAGTAGTTTTTCTTTTTTTTTAAAAAAAAATATTTACTAATTAGGTTGAGTTCTATGGCTTATGGCATCTATCTCGATGAGGACGCCGCTAACAGACAGATATTGCTATTAAAGAATATATTACTAATTAAGAAGACATTATGGACGCATACATTATAATTGGGAAGTGGAAACTAAAAATCTAAATTAAGCAAACTTATTCATCTTCATTTAAAAACTTAACTGCTCTCTGTATTTGATTCAGAATTTGAATTACTTACCAACGCTTGTGCTTCATTGAGCTTGTCTGTTAATCTACATAGAAGTCGACACTAACATGTCTTTTCACATTTAACAATGCTCCCGTTTGGATGTTTGCCAGTTCAGAAATTTGTTGTCGTGCACATTAACGATGAAGTAGACCAAAGGATTATGACATGTGATAATTCTATTGCGATGTTTGTTTTTTCTCCATGAGTCAATCATGTAACCTTGTAGTTTGAGTAAAACAATTGACAGTATCACAGAGAGAAAATGGCAATGATGGCCCCTTATGTTTGAGGGTTGGTTCAAAATAGCCCCTTAAGTATGGATGTAATAGTTTTAGTCCTTTAATTTGCTATAAATTAACAAAACTGGTCCCTTAAGCATGCACTTCACAGTTTTGATCCTTTAAGTTTGCCAAAAATTCCACACTTTTTAAGTCCCTAACAAAATATTATCTGGAAGTGTCGTGGCTGGGTTCTTTAATTCCAATTTGAGTTCTCATTAACACTTGGTTTATCCAATTACAGGTCCTTTTTATGAACTTACTCGAGTACCAAAGGCTGCACACCAGATCTGAGCCCTTCCAGAAGGAATGTGTGCCCTTTCAAAGTTGTGATGTGGTAAATAGATTACAGATTTTGAAAGAAGCATGTGAAGGAAATCCCTCATTGTTGAATGAGGTTGAGAAGATCAACTCTCTGATTACTAGAAAACAACATGTGGACAACTAAAATTTTCTACATGGTGGGATTTTATTTTTATACCAGAGAGGTGTATATATGAACTGAGTTGATGTTTACAAAAGGAAGTTCTGTACATCTAACTTGTCTCACTCTCGTTTAAGGCGCATTAGCGTTTTGCCTCTCTTTATGTGTTCTTGATATCTGGTTAATTTTCTTTTGGTTGGAAATTATAGGTTTTGTGTGACAGTACAATATAGCAATTTTGGATAACTTATACTGTTAATGTTCAAAAGCTGTGCACTGCACTCGTTGGCATCCTATCATGTAGTTGTTGAATGTGAAGACTTCTACAACCTTTTAAAAAGCAAACAATATACTCTATTTTATTAGAGAAACGTACCAAATGAGAATAAAATAATCATCTTGATTATGTATGTCATTTCTTGGTGAAAAGATCCTGGATATTTGATTCGACAAATAGACCATAATTCATGATGTAAGTGTCTCCATCCGTTCATTTCCAAATCCATCAACTTGATCTTTTGTGGTCTTTTCAAGTAACTAAATAAATATTATTTTTGGAAGGAGAAAAAATATGTTAGTTGAGGTTGGGGATACTTTGTCGTGGAGATTGTCCAGATATTAAAGAATTATTAACTTGAACATGTAATGCACACCAGAAATCAATTAGACGCCATTTGATAGTGTATTGATAAAGATAATACACACGGTCCATTAGTATTACTTTGTATGATGTACTTTTTCATGTTATGTATAGCTAACTCTACTGTATATTAAGGAGTATATTATTAATACCATGAATTTTTAGGTGTTAATAATGCAATGGTTTTAATGCATGCATTAGCATAATTTAAGATCCAAATGCCTCTCAAAACATTAGCATGTTGTTGTTAATGCATGCCATTTTGTAATGCATCAAACCAAACAAAGAATAACTACGTATAATCAATGCAAGCAAAACTAATACATACATTACTAATGCAAGCATTATTAATATACTCTATTGAGCATTATTCTTATGCTCTCAATCAAACGACCTATAACAACTTAAGCTATACATCAGCATGAATAATTTTTACAAGAGCGAAAAAAAGGGGTTCATCTAACTTAATCTAAAAAGTAACTTCTCACTAGAAATAAATTAAGAATTTAAGTTATACATCAACGTGAATGGATTCAACATAAAGAAAAAAAAAAGGCTCAATCCAACTTAATCTAAAAGTAACTTCTCACCAGAAGTAGATTAAGAATTACATCAGCGTGAGTGCAAACTACACAGAGGAAAAACAAAAGGCTCAGCCAACTTAATCTAAAAATAACTGGTGAATTGTATAATGAGATTAACTAATATACACAGTCGGTTTAACACTTTTTTAACACAATCTGGTATTTTAAACAACTTTTGAATTATAATTACTTTTTATATTTTTTTAATTAAGAAAAATAATGATATAAGGTAATAAGAACACTTTATTTATGGAATTTATTTTAGGAATATGACTTTGTTTAACAAAAATTTTATGCACTCCGTTGTCTTTTGTCTTGTTTTATTACTTTCAGTTCTAAAATTTTAACACTATTCAAGCAAAACTATTTTAGAACTGCAATTATTCCTAGGCACTTTAAATGTTTTAAAGAATTTATGCTAATTAATTTCAATTTTTCACATAGCATGTTTAATCAGAAGATTAAAGGAGATTTTGTTACATTCAACATAATTTTAATTTAGGATTATAAGATTAAAAAAATTTAATTTTCTTAAGTGTCAAATCAAATCAAGTCATTCTTTTTTAGACGGCCGAAGTATATTTGGATCTTTTTTATATGTATTTAACTTTTCAAACCTGTACAACAAATTTCTATTCGAAAATGATCCCAATAAACACTACACAAAGGAGTTCAAATATAATTATGCTTCTGTTGGTACTAATCTACAAGTTATTTCATGAAAACAAAAAGTAAGGACTTTGCTTTGAAGGATTTGAAGCAAAATTCAAGAATAAAAAGAGAAAATCTTTAGCCTGCAAAATTGGTGTCATATATGTTGCAATTTTGAATTGAATTAAATGGATAGAATACTTTGATGACGTTAGAAGAGTGTAGATAGAAAGCCATAGATGAGGAGAGATAAAGTTTATCAAAATATTCTTTAATCTTGTGATTTTAAACATGTTATGTGAAAAATTGAAATTAATTAGCATATAGAAATTCTTTAATTGTAGTTCAAAAATAGTTTTTACTTCAATGATGTTAAAATTTTAGAACTGAAAGTAATAAAAAGAAAAAGACAACGGAGTGCATAGAATTTTTGTTAAACAAAGTCATATTCCTAAAATAAATTCTCATAAATAAAGTGTTCTTGTTACCTTATATCACTATTTTCCTTAATTAAAAAAATATAAAAAGTAATTATAATTTAAAAGTTGTTTAAAATAAGTGTTACACCGACGGTGTATATTAGTTAATCTCTTGTATAATATATGTATAACCAGCGTATATCTGTTAAGAAAAGAAAACAAGGACCAGATTAGTTAATTGTGTAAGATCGGAAATTTAACCAGTTTTAGAAGTTTGTTGCTTGTTATATTTGCACGTAAAAATTTAATTTTAAGACTAAAAATAATCATTCTCTGTCGATGATCAGAAATTAAAGTTATAAATCAAAATTGACATAATATAAAAAAATTACTTTTTAATTTGGTTGTAGTTAACACATGCACCTTGCTACTTACTATTACAACATCTGGCTAGAGAAAGATGTCATTCTATAAATAACTGAATCGCCTTAATTAGTATCTTATCTTTTCAGTAGCTTTATCACAGCTAAATTGGTAAATGGCGAAAGAAACAAATGGAGTTGCGAGGTTCATCTATGAAGGAGAGGAAGAAGAGTCTCAAGTTCAGTTGGGTATATGGAAGTGCATATGTGGTTTCACTGAAATGGCTGTCGTCAAATGTGCAATTGAATTGGGGATTCCTGATTTCTTGGAAAGCCATCAAGAACCTGTTCCCTTAAACCAATTGTCCTCTGCATTAGGCTGCTCTGCTTCTTCCCTGCATCGGATCCTCAGGTTCTTAATTAACAGGGGAATATTCAAATTGGTCTCAACTCCAAATGGCGAAATGGGTTATGTACAAACACCTGTTTCTCGCCTGCTGAAAAGTGATGGAGAAAATAGCATGGCTGCTCTTGTCTTACTTGAAAGTAGCCCAGTTATGCTAGCCCCATGGCACTACCTCAGTGCCCGCGTTTTGTCAAAGGGTAATGAAATAGTTGTTGAATGTTGTGATCATCTTATTTTAGAAATATATAATGGACGAGAGTAAGTCAAATTGGCTAATTCAAAATTTAATCTAAACTAAAGTTTGTTTGGGTCTAATAACAAGTTATAGCCCAATCTGTCTACGTTACATGAATCATGTTCTAAAAGATCAAATTATTTTAGATAAGCTTACTTCTAATTATTTAATGACAGAAAATATTGGAGCATTTAGTACGGCTCACGGAAAGGACGTGTGGGAGTATGCGAAAACGAATCCGGAGCATAGCAAGCTGATCAACGACGCATTGGCGTGCCATGCGCGGGTGACAATGCGCACGATTATCGATACTTGTGAGGAGATATTCAAAGGGCTAGAGTCATTGGTGGATGTTGGGGGTGGCAATGGAACAACTCTTAGCATGTTGGTGAAGGCATTCCCTTGGATGAATGGGATTAACTTTGATCTCCCTCATGTTGTGTCCGTTGCTCCTCCTTGTCATGGTGTTGTACATGTTGAAGGGGACATGTTTGATTCTGTTCCCAAAGCTCAGGCTGCTTTCCTCATGGTAAGTAGGCTAACTTAATGAAACTATTTATCTTATATCTATCCATTGTGTGAGTAAAATATAGTATAAACTGATAAAATTAACTTAAAAACATATTTCAATTTGTTGATGTTGTTTGTAACAAATTTTAAAGTGATAGAAAATAAATTGTAATTTCAAATAAAATATGAAATAACATAATTCTATTGATAAGATAATGTAGGTACAAATCTATTTTTTTATGTGATTCAAGAACCGTTTTTGACAAATTTATCGAACTATAATGATTTGTACTTAATCTCCATTAAAGAAATTGTGATCTTCTTTAAGTATTTGATTATGAAGAATAAATTTGTGGATGTTCAGTATTTGATTATCAAGAAAAATCTCTATGCAAAGGATATTCAAGATTTATATATTAAATCTATTTGTTCCTCAATTTTATAGAGAGAAGTTCAATCACATCTTAATATAATCTTTATTAATATCTCCATGGGATATTTCAGATGCCTTTTATGGGAATGTAATACTTTATTGAAATCTATGGATTTTATAGAGTTCAATAAAATTTTAATATCTATAAATGAAGTATTTCATAAATTAACCCAATGGCGGTTATAAATAAACTGGTCACTCTCTATGTTGATCAAAGTAATTAAATTTTTATTAGTGTGCTGTTATTTATGTTGATTTTCCTTTAATTAATGTACATTCTTTGTTTCAATTTAATTTTCTTGGTGAAAATAGTCGGTCTTACATGACTGGGGTGATGAGGAATGCATTCAAATCTTGAAAAACTGCCTAGAGACAATTCCAAAGGACACAGGAAAAGTGATAATTGTGGAGGCAGTTCTTGATGAAAAAATAAGTAAAGGAAAAAGCCTCAAGGATGTTGGTTACATGTTAGATGTTATAATGATGGCTCACACAACTAATGGAAAAGAGAGAACTGAAAAAGAATGGGCTCATATTCTGACTGCAGCTGGATTTAGTAGGCACTCCATTGTGCAAACTCTTGCTATTGAAAATGTTATTGTGGCTTATCCTTGATTTGCAGTTGTATTTGTTTTAATGGAAGAAGAATGAAGGAGCAGTCGTCCAACTCCCCCAAATACGACAGAGCGGGCACTGCTCTCCGACTATTGTAACGATGAAAGAAAATTTCAATGATCTTTTCTAATAATTTGTTTTTATTATTTTTTTTGGTTTGTTTATTTATTTATTTTTATTTTTTTGGTGAGTATTTAATTTTTTTTTGTTTGGATTAATGTGGGCTATTTTATTTTGTATTTTCAATATTGTTGTGGGTCCTCATATGTGGAATTATATTAATTTATGTTTGTCGTTGAATATTGTGGTGGGTCAATATGTCCTACTGCTTGTCTAGTCTTATTGTTTGAAATGTTTCCTTTTTTGGTTAACTATTTTGTAATTGGAACTTACTAATTGTGAGTTGCATTGTGTATCTCCGTTAAAGAAGAAACGTTTTTTATGAGAAATTTTTCACAAGATTCCAACTCAAAATCACATAAAAAAATTTAATTATGATAATAATCAAAATACATAATAAAAATATCAATAGAAGTATAAATTTCTTATGAGTCATTTGCTAATGAAATAAAAATTACAACATATAGATATAAAATCTTAAACTTATATACAAAAAGATATTAAATATTTTACAAAATTTATTCAATACTTCATGAATTCTACCATCACAAACTTTTGCAATGTTTCATTTCAATATTGATTATTTATTTGAAAAAAAAATTGTATACATATTGACACTCTATATATTAATAAGCTCAAAGAAACTTATCTTTGTGATAGTATGTGCCCAAGTCACATAAGTTAATTAGCTTCAATTAAACACAACATCAGTCTAGCGCGTTGTTGCACCTAGCAATATAATTTTGTTGCTAGTAACATATTTTATGTCTGAACAACTAAATTGAAAAAACATGTGTGTGTAGTATTTCCATTTGCATCAAGAAGTCAATCGACTCACTCTTCTCCGACTCCACCGGCGCCTCGAACTCCACGCCCCAACACGAACCCCCGCAATTCGGACCGCGAGTTTTCTTTCCCTCTCTTCTCCGGCGAACTTATCCGGTAAAGTTAATCTCTTTCGTGCTTTGATTCTCCCACCAGTGAATAACTCGAGATTCTTAACTTGCGATGGTCAAGTCGGGAATTTGTGCATTAGAAATTAGGGTTCAGTGAATCTTCTAACTTTAGAATGTGCTTTTGTATTAGAAATTAGGGTTAAGTGGATCTTGTTGTAAATCCAGCATTAGAATGTGCATGTGAAGATCTTATTGGCTAATTTCGTGTAGAATTAGTAACTAGTTTGATAACAATTTACAAATGAAATTACAAGGAGTAACTAGTTTGTTGTAAATTCCTAGTTTGATAACTAGGAGCTTCTCATAAATGGAGGTTACAATATATATAATTATTCCTCTGTAATTTTATGCATTTTATCTAGTAACTTTGTCTGACTAATGAAAAAGCAGAAGAGAAACGCAATTAATGCTGCTTTGTTTGTCCTGAGAAAGAGTATCTGACATCCTCTTTCAGTTGCCAACAACAAAGTGATTGGAGCAATTGACATTTTCCAGTTTCGAGCCCTTATCCACAACTTACATCTCATCTGCACATTAACTCAATTTGTTGCCTTCTTGGAATCCTGTCTGGCAAAGAGGAAAAAATGGATAAGTCTTCAGGTTCTGCTACCCACCAGCAGATGAGCCTGGACCTTCTTCCATCAGCACTATTGGCTACTGTGATGACGAAGCTGGACATAGCTTCCATTCGTTCCCTGGCATGCACTTGCAAGGCTTTTCATTCATGTGCCTCACACATGCTTTGCTTCATTCCTAATTTCCATCTCCTCGTAAGTCTATTTCTAATGCTCTTCTACATGACTGGGCATCAATTCTCGTTCCCTAAGTTAGTGTGTTCTTATCAGGATATTGCTCCATCTGCTGAATTTTTAAGGCCATTGCTACCTCTCAATCCTTACCTTCGTAGCTTGAAGGTAGATTGCATGCGACTTGATGATTCATCCCTTGATTATCTTCTTCAGCCGACTTTACAAGAGCTTTGCCTCCACAACTGTGCTGATTTCAGTGGAAGGCTTCTGTCTCAGGTTGGCCAGTGCTGCAAAGACCTCAGGTAATCTCTCTCAAAGCTTTTTCGATTTTCTCTTTCTAAATCCATGTATGAGTTTTTCTTGGTTGCGCTTTATTGTGCAATGAAAAAGAGTCTAGTTTGAGGTTGGATAATCGTGAGAAAAAAGAAAGGAAACAAGAAAACTCATCTGATGATTTGTTCAGTTGGTCATTAGCTTGTTGTTATCTTCAATTTTTCTCTTCAGGTTTCTTTATTTGAGCTCTTTGGCAGAGAAGAGAGGCAGATCAATTGATGTATCTGATCTAGAGGTCTTATTTGGTGGATGCACTCAGCTGGAAGTAAGGCTTCTTGAAAGTGTGGCATGATAAAAATTTATGTTATTAGGATAATTAATTGGCTAAGCAATTACCTCACAATATAAATAAATGGGCTCGTCAAAATTCCTTTCTAATTGAGAAACATTAGATAAAATACTGTCTGAACAACCCATTCAAACAAATGAAAATTGAAATCAAGCATAACATTTAAAGTGGTAATACTGTAACTTTAACTCAGATGGTAAACATCAGTGTTGTAACCGTCCTGAAGAAAATATTCTGTTTTGCCAAAGTTCTTCCCTTTCATGGTTTTTATCATAGCCTTTATGCCAGGGTGGATTCTGGGTGAGTTTCTTTGTTTTAGTTCTCTCATTCTGACTTCACGATTGTTTGTGCTAAGAGTAACCAATGGTGCGCATACCGCATCCAATTTCATAATAATAATTTGCTAGATCAAAAGGGATCAGGGGGTGGGGAACCATTCCAGCGTTTCTCCATTGGAATTTTGAGATTCTTTTGCTTTTTCTTTCTTTCTTCAGGTTTTAAGAAAGATTTAAGCATTTCGGACTTGACTCCTAACTTTTTTCTTGAGAGACAGTGGGAATAAAGCATGTATAAAAGCTAGCTCATGATGTGAAGATTGTGCAAGACTAGATAAGGAGACTTACAACCAATTATTCCACCATTGTTAGACACTTAACATCACCAGTGTAGTCAAAGGCGCGCTTAAGCACTAAAGCGAGACTCAAAACGTGTTGTGCGCTTCGCCTCGCTTATGTGTTCTTCATTGTCACCATCAAGGTTCTAAGGCGAACGTTTCCTTGCCAATGAACCTCTTATGATGAAGTCACACTAAACAATTGGTATTTCACTTTGTCGTAGTTCTTTTTCAATTTCTTTGGTCATATATCTGGCATTCATGTTTATAATTATTAGTCGTGGGCATATATATTTGTACTTTTTTCTCCCTGTGTTCCTATTTTTATTAAACTCACCTTTATTTGCGCTTTGTGCTTAAAGCCCCAACGGACCTTAGAGAGCTGTTTCGTGCTTTTTGCTTTTGAAAACACTGAGTACACCCACACACTCAAGTTTTCCTTCTTCTAAATGTCTAACTGGAGAGTGTCTCCTCCCCTGTGCCTGAGATGATCCGTTGCAGCTCGAACCATCTCAAAATCTCACACTGTAAACTAGTTCCACGTGATAATGTAGGATTAGGTGGTTCACATCTGTGCCTGAACATTTGCAAATGAAGTGCCATAGAATAGAAATGGTCAAAATCATAGAGTTTTTAAATATTGAATGTCTGGCAGACTCTGATCCCTATTTCCAAGTTGGTGGAGTTAGATCTGTCACTGCTGACCATTTGAAACCCTATCTTTATCAACTTTCGGTTTCATCTTCCTCCTCTCACCGTACGTCCACAATCCTTCACGTGTGATTCCTCGGCATTAAGGGTATGCTGGCCATCTCCAAAAAGTTTTACAGAAAAAGTAATAATCTAGATTTACAAAGCTCTGATGAAATCTACCAGATACCTGCTTCGTCTATACGGTTCTCTTTACACCAACAAAATAGAGAAACTAAGCAATTCCATTTCACAACATAAATGGATTTATCTCCAAAGCATGTCCCATTTTCCTTCCATACTATCCATCATATGCGGGAAGCTATTATCATCCTCCATTTTTTGTATTTTGCTTCCACCTCTTCTAGTCCAACAACTTGTTAGGTGTGCATTGTGTTCAGGCTTTGTCCACGCTATCCCTGTGAGGCTAAATAACATGCTCCATAACTGGGCGGGGAATCTGCAATGCAAGAATAGCTAACTGTTAGTCTCACCGATCTCCTCGCACAAAAAACATGTGGTTACTACTGGTCTCCCCTTCTTTTGCAGTACTTCATGAGTGAGGCAGGCCCTCTTTGCCTCAAACCATGTGAAGTTCCACTCTTCCTCTCTCATCACCTTTTGTTCCACATTCCACTGTGTTTTCAGAAATAAGTATCTCACATAACTACATTTTTTGCATCCAAGGGTGTGGCCTAGTGGTTAATTAAGTAGGTTGGAAATCATGAGATTTCAAGTTCAGATCCCACGGAGGGGAAAAAAGGTAGGTGATTTCTTCCAACTTAGACAGCCTTGGTGGATGGAATTGATCGGCACTTGTGCGGGAGTTAGTACATACCCCTGTGGAATTAGTCGAGGCGCGTATAAGATGGCACATAATCTAGCTTTAGTCTTCTAAGGCACCGCAAGTTAAATGTAGTTAAATCATTTTAGTTCTAGGCCGTTAAGTACCCTGCTTTCCCAAACATCGAGGGAGGTACACATAAACTGAAAAGTTAATTAGAGTGTTATGGCTTTTTGGTTTTCTGTTCATAAACAGAAAATGGCGAACTTATTGGCAGCTTTCTGATTGATAATTTTGCTATAGCTGTTAGATAACATAGGCTTCATAGCGATTTGTATTGGAAATAGCACCTAGGTTGTTCCTAGGATTTCCACTGATTTTGTTAAACTCGGGCTTACATTTTGGTATAATGAGATTCCTTCATGAATCTGTTTAACCTAAGATTTCTCTGGAACTGCAGAGCAACACCATATCCATTTGTTGCCAATCATATAATCAATGAATTGGTCTGCTCTCGTTGGAACTCCAGCGTACCATCACGGTCGAAATTTTGATGTTGTACTTCACTTAAGCCTGTGATCTCCTGTTTCCTTGATTCATAAATTGATCTGTTATGCTCCTGACTTTCTTCATCACAACTTTTTCTTGTTATGGATCCATTTCCCTGTTAATTAATCAAAATTTATGTTTTGATTTTTGGTTTGTATGGACGTCATATGCAATTTTGACCATTGGCGTATTTGTAGAGATGCGAGTGAGACTTCTGTTCCTAAATAGTTTGCTGCAAATTTAAAGTTCATACAACAAATGAAAAACTGAAACTTGGAAGTACTCACACAGAAAGCAAATGGCAGAACTTCCCCGCGACCTTTATTTTCATCAACTGGTCTTTGTTCCCACCCACCTCCTCTTGCAACTAGGATGGAGGATATAGGAGGGTCTGAGTTTATTGCAGTTCCTTTAATGCTTCTAATGATACAGTTTGTGCTAACCGTGTTGTTTTGCTTTGTAGACACTGATCCTGATGTTTGATGTCTCAATGTTTTTGCGGCACAATTTTGCTCGTGTTTGGTCTATTGCCCCTTCAACACTGTTATCTCTTGAAATGGGCTACATTTCTTCGGTTATGGTGACAGAATTGCTTAGCCCCCCTGTGGTACCTTATCAGTCAATTGAGCATATTCGGCCATCCATATTACCAGGAATACAGAAATTGTGTCTTTCAGTGGATTATATTACTGACACCATGATCAGCACAATAACTAAAAATATCAACTGTTTGACGCATTTGGACCTTCGAGACTCGCCAATTATGGAACCAAGAGTGGCGTTTGATCTTACCAATGCAGGTATGCAACAAATTAATCTGCATGGGAGATTGAAGCATCTGTCGTTGGTGAGAAGTCAGGAGATTTTCCCAGCTTACTTCAAGCGAGTTAATGATCTCGGTATTCTTCTTATGGCTGATAGATGCTCTGACATGGAAAGTATTTGTCTTGGTGGTTTTTGTCAGGTTACAGACACCGGTTTTAGAACAATCTTGCATTCATGCTCTAAACTTTTCAAGCTGAGGATCTATCATGGACCCCACTTAACTGATCTTGTATTTCATGACATTGCTGCAACTTCACTTACTTTGACACATGTCAGTTTAAGATGGTGTAATCTTTTGACAAACCATGGTGTTGCACGATTGGTTTCCAATGGAAATCTTAGTGTGCTTGACTTGAGGGACTGTAGGAATATTGGGGATGAAGCCCTTCGAACCATTAGCAACCTTTCTAAATTGAAGGCTTTACTGATTGATGGTTCTGATATTAGTGATATGGGATTGTCCCATTTATCAAAAGGATCTATGAGTTCACTTGTATCATTGTCTATACGTGGGTGCAAGAGACTAACAGATAATTGCATTTCCTTTCTCTTTGATGAATTTTCTAATTGTCAATTGAGAGAATTGGACTTGTCAAACATTCCAAACCTATCTGATGCTGGTATACTTTTGCTTGCAAAAAGACGCATTCCACTACTTGAGCTTAGAATGCGTCAATGTCCATTGATAAGTGATACTTCAATTATGGTGTTAGCATCAATGAAGGTTGATGAGGAAGGATGGTACGGAAGCAGTTTATGTCTGTTGGATCTCTATAATTGTGGAGCTATAACTCAGCTTTCATTCCAATGGTTAAAGAAACCTTATTTCCCGAGATTGAGATGGTTAGGAGTATCTAGTAATGTCAGCAGGGATTTGCTGGATGCTTTATTCCGGAATAGACCATTTCTGCATATAGCTTTTCATGGGGAGGAGCTGGGAACTACTGGCCAATGGGATACTTCAGATGATCTCTATATGCACGACTATGATGAAGTTGATGAGTTGGAACAATGGCTCGAGGGAGAAAACGATGATGATGATGAAGACATTCAAGAAGCAGAAAACAACGCAGAGCTCATGCTGTAAGATGGCAACTATTTTATATAAATGTGTTATAAATCTAACAGTTAATAATTTGTATAAATTGTTATGATTTTACATCCTTACCTAGCTCTACTGTTGTAATATTGTATGGCAATCTTGGTTCCTGAGTGTTGTACAGATTGTCATAATTTGCCTGTTACGTAACAATTAGTTTTCCGAGTTCATTATTTATCAGTTTGAATGGTTTGTTCAGTTGTTCAAATACTAAAAGCTTTGATGTGGGAATAGGGTGAGACACTCTGTGCAGCATTTGGTGAGCATCTTCTACTAGACTACTACACTGTTGCAAAGTGAGAATCCGAAGCTGTCCACAAATCTTGTCCACATTTTGGCCACATCAGTTGTTCTGTTTATCCATGTATTTGTTGCTTGCTCTTATTCCTGTCCAGAGAAAATGATTTTAGCAGAAACACCCAAAAGGACTGGCATTTTGATGGAAACATGGGTGGCAGGATATCCTGTTCTTCACGAGGTTATGGCACTGGACAACATTGTCCTCGTGCATGTTTCTGGTGTACCCTATCACATGGCAAGTGCCTGTTAATTGAAATATTTGCATGGATATCCCAAATGGCATTTTTAAGCCCACAAAAAACAATATCAACTTTGAGGGTCAATAGGTGGAGGAGAGTATTTTTGAGCCAAATTCACCACCCCGCACCCTCCTATCATACTATTTGTTTAGACTAAAATAAATACACTTTTCAAGATAATACTATTTTACTTATATACTAAATATAAAAAAATAAGTAAGGAACATACTTGTTTTCAAGAAAACATCTTCCATAAAATATTTTTTTTTATACTGAACACACCCTTGGGGAGACTCCAATTTGGGAGGTACATTTTACCAAGTTGAAGCGCAAATATTTAAACCAATTATCATTTTACAAGAATCCATTGACATCTCAAGATTGTGCCAACTCTATTTTCATTATTTAATATGTGCAGAACATTTGTCATTTTAGATAATCTAAAATAAAGAAAAGGCAGATATCTCGAACAATAATTAATTTCAATTACATTATCCTAATAAAGAATTACCTTGGGAGAAACAGCTACATGTCAAGATTTTTAAAAGTAGACAGTATTCGTTAACTCTACTTGGTCTCTGAATATTTGTCATACGAATACTACAAAACAACAAAACAAATAAACAAAATAAACTGTTTACTTCCATTTTTTAGCATTGATATTTTATTTAGAAAAGAGATTCTAAGAAACTTAGTAGCTCAGCTGGTTGATTACTAAAACTTGTAATTTCCTCTACATTTCTCCTAGCATTATCAACAACAAAGAAAGAATTTTCTTTAAAATAAACTGACATAAATCGTGTGAGACTTTATTTCATTTTTAGTCACTAATTGGTGAACCTAAAATTTGTGGAACAAAATATGTAAGAATTGAATCCATTAATTTATATAATTAAAAGAAGTCTTGCACAATTTGGGATATTATTGTAGTATAAAGAGACATTTATAAGCAGGGTTTTGGATTCATTTGTCGACGAGTTTAGTAGTTGTGGCAACTAATTGATTGATTAAATTTATAATAATGTGAATAATTGTAAATCAAATGGAAGTTGTAGGAATAATGTCTAAATTCAATGAACTTAACAAACTCGTCTAGATTCAATGAATGTAACATAGACATGGTCCCCGTAAATCACATAATTGTAACACAGAATGGAAATAACTTCACATTGTTACATTGGCTTTTATTTTTCAAAAAATTATCTAGTAAATAAAATAAATGTAACAAGGCTTTTAATTTATAAAGATAAAAAGAAAGTAAAACTTATTTGGTTTAGAAAATAAAGGGAGAAAACTAGATCTACTACTAGCAATTATTAAAACTTTTTTTGGTCAACCCTAGCAACCCCTAATTTTGTCAAATTTGTCAAAAGACATTTCCCTTCTTCATTTTAATATTGATATAATCTTCCCATATGTGGGATAAAAAAAATAAAAGAGAACATGCTTGCTGCAAACGTGTATTTTTTTTTAATATCTAGTTCTTTATTTTTTATCTAATAATTTAATTATTTGAAAGATTAGATCAAAAAATTTGAAGGTGGACCAAGCTATCCAAAATCTGATCACCTTATGGCTTTGGTTTCTTTCATCGAATTGATATCTAGGAAAACTCGATCAAAACAAATGAATTGAGAGGGACCATAGTCCATATGTAAGAGCAAGAGACATGTGACGACTCCAATATAATTACTAGAAAATTTTCCTATATAATTTTTCTTATATTTTCAAGAATGTCCAAAAAAAAATGAAACTTCAAACATTTAATTTATTGGTTATGAGTTTCCAATAATCAGGTGAAATGGTTGTGTGGACAATATATGACAGCCCACAACGAAACACGACACGAGAAAATGTGGAGAATAGCTCAGACGAAATATAATGTTGTCTCTTTTGTTACAGCTCAAACATACACGTTCAAAATCTGTAACATCATGCATGCCCAATTTTTAATTTAAACTTTTAAAAATATTCTCAGGCGTGTTATTAAGTGTATTAATATAAATAAGTTAATTACATAAAATTGTATACGCCGAGCTCAATTGAAACAAGTATAAAGTCTTACAACTTATTGATGTTAACTTGTGTAGTTAAATAAGAAAACATATATGTGGTTAATTTATTTCAAAAAGATTCTTATTTTGAACTAAAACGGTCTAACATGAATACTATATTATGGGATCAGTTGCAATAAATAATATTTTGAATATCTCAGTAAAATATATTAACAAGTATTAAAAGATTTAACATATATTAAACTTTAAGATTAAAGTACCAAAAATTAAGGGTGTGGTCTAGTAACGAAGAAGTGAGTTTAAAATTTTGATATCTCAAATTCAAATTATCCCAATGGAGACAAATATAATTCTTCTCATTCATTCAAATAATATTTTGTCAAAAATTCAAAAAAGCCTCCAAAAATTGATCAGAATATTTATGTCAGAATGGCAACTTATTAAATGTGGGGTCGTATTTGTTGGAGGCAGGCAGCAGCACGTTGGAAAACCATCAAATCCAAATACACTATATATGAAACAAATGAGGCGGGGCGAGTATTGTTTGTAACTAATAATTACAGGTGACTCCATTCCACGTAAGCATATCCGCTCTATTAATTAAATCCAAGTAATTACTTGGTGAAGCTGCTATTCTGCCCGGCCACAGGTCTCCGCTTATCTACCCTAAATATGACCCTTGGTGACTCCCAAAGGTCATACTCAATTAGACACGTGGTCTTCCTCATTCCTTCACGTGATCTTGTATTCTGCCCATCATTTGATTGTTACTTCCTCCTACTACCCTTCACCTTTTTACTTATGGTATTTTTTAAAAATATATATAGAAGGTAACGATTAATTGAGTCGAAAAAGTTAAATTTTCTTATTTATTACACTTTGTATTAATTAAACATTACAAAATTTTTATGACAGATTATGAATACATTAAATTTATGGACAAATTTAAAATTCTATACGTGTGAGAGAGTACAAGTACTTCTCAACTTCATATACATGTACTACTTTGTACAGTGTCAAATATTGATATTAAAAAAAATTTATTAGGTTAATGTATAACTTGGGTTTATTCCGTTAGTTTATGCGCATCCAATCTGGTCGGCCACTTTATTGGCATGGGATTCTGGATTATTCTAATTTTGTACTTCTCATAATGATATGATTAATTTAGCCTAAAGGCCACAATATCATGGTGCCTTTATTTTATGTATCATAGAAAACAAAAATTGCAAGTTGAATACAAATTTCATAGAAGAAAGAGGCAGACCAAAAAGGCCTTTATTTTATTGGCATTGAACTTGATTTTTCAAATTAACGATGTAAAAGAAGTTCAAAATGGCAGATAATTGGGAAAAAAAATTAATCTTTAGTTCGCTGATGGAGAATCGATCTTATATTTTTAATAAATTACGATGGCATATCTAAAATAGAAAATTTGCCTAATTTGATCATCAAAAAAGATAATGATGCATGATGTGTGTATGTTGGAGAGACTAATTAAACAACAGATAAGAAGATTAGGATAGATTAGAGTAATTGCGTAATTAAATTAACCTTGGAGGTAGGTGCATGCATGAATCATGATGCATGAATATCAAAGCTAAACCCTCAACGAGGAAAATAAATCCTTAATATTAATGCCATAAACCACCTAATTAATGGAGTACTACTCTCCTTAAGCCAAAAGTCAACAATAAAATATTACAATTTTCGGACACTTAGTTTTTGAAGTCAATTTTTCCTGGATAAATTAATGTCGTCAATAGAAGGAGGGTTTAATACGTCGCTGTTGCAATTTAATTAGATTTAAAGGCTTAATATTAGCAAATGCACTTCAACTTCAAGATTAAATTAATTAGCTTGATAGAACGATTACTAATACGCTTCAATCTCAAGCGATGGTGGATCCAAAAATTTTGCATCATGGGTGTTTAATTATTTTTAATTTGAAATTTGTTACATAGAGTGGATGCTCTGTTAATATATTTTAACAAATTATTAATTTCGTACATAAGTAATACTCAATCTTTGTCACATATGGCAATGGATGCTTAAACACCCATGTATGATCTATGTACATCGATCCACCATTGATCTCAAGTGCATGTTTTGATGACTCGATATAAATCTTATATTTAATTATATTACATTGTCAAAGTAGACCAACAATTTACAAATGATCATCAAGGATCCCTCACTTTCTCATATCTACATTTCATATCTTTCCTATGAACGTAAACGACAAGGTACGCTCGTTTTCAATCCCCAAGTTCACGAGCAAAAAGAAGCTCTAACATTGACCTCTATAAAGTCTCTTATATACTCTAATAAAAGACTAAGACCATCATTTAATATCTGAAATTTTCCTCATAATCCCTATATGAACATATATCATTATGAATTCAACCAGACAAATCCATATAACAATATTTACTATATAATAATTCATGTATGATATATCATCGAAATGATTAACTCTCTCTATAATTTTCGTTTTGTGTCGAAAATTAAATAATTTAATAGATTAGAATAAATTTTAAAGGACGTAGTTCTTTCAACAACATACTAGTTATTTCAGAATATTCATCACATTCTTTTTAATATGAGACCATATATTCTTTGATTGTATAAACAAGCTCTATATTATTATATTTATAATACTATCCAAACAAACCATAATTATTGTGTAAAATAATTGTACTCTTTTAAGTAAGGTTCACCTACTTAATTATGTAGTGTTCCTCTAGAACGCTGAAGTTGATCCAATGCTCATTGGTTAGTCTTGCGGTGAGCTTGGGTTTCATAGCCCAGCTAATAAACAGCATAATCAGGCTCGACGGGATTGAATATGCAACGACATAATCAGTAGAATTTTATTAGGAAAGTCTAAAAAAAAATATATATATATATATGTAAAATTTATCAATAAAAAGGTTAAGGATAGAATATACATAAATAAAAATATTATTTTTAATGGATATTCAAATCAAACTTAGAAAATAAAATGTAGTAGTTTAGAAAAAAATTGAAACAAAAGTAGAAGAAAATTTAAAAATATAACTTCATAAAAAAAATAACAAATAAGAAAATAACTTAATAGCTCAGCTAATTATTCGGGAAATATCCATAATCTGCTCCTTTTTATTTTCTAAAATAATCATTCCTACCCACACTTTTGATCTGTTCCTATAATTAGCAAAGATTAATTTTTTATATATATCTTTATTTTATTTTCTAGATTCACATGAATTAAAAGGGAGGTTGTGCTGGGTGGGTTTCATCATGACGAGCTAAGCCACCAAAATATAAAGTTTATATCGTCAAAGCTGAGATTATCTTGAAGGGAAGGTAATTAAGAGGCACAAAAGGCGAAGATAAAGCAAATCCACGTCAAGTTGACTGTACATGCGCAGCGGAAAAAACACCAAACTCCCTTCTCCTATCCGCCTCCGGGTCAGGTCAAAAAAGGGGCCACCAACAATAACACAATACATAAGGAGAAACGCCAATGGTATGAACAAAGCCTTCCTCAAAACCACTCCACAAGCATGCATATATTCATAAACTAGAATTTTGATAATTCTGGAATCCACATCTCCACCACGAAGATTCACTTTACGTAAAATACACCGTTACCGTCAC